>FXXK01000016.1:1450054-1507292 GCA_900184695.1 Betula pendula
CTTCCATCAAAAATTTTCAACATGTTAAGCTAACCATGGAAAACATTCATTTTTTTTTTTTATTCCTTGAGGAACTTATATATATTCGTTAAAGAACTTTAATATCCAGAGACCACCATTTTTAACCAAAACAAGTGTATCCTCCAGATTTTAGAATAACCTATCTGCATAGTTAAACTTTCAGTAAACTACACTTACATGTATGGTAAAGCATGAATCGATACATGACCTGAAAATATTTATTAAGCAACAAAAAACTGAAAAAGGTCTATCACATGCTGCCATCAGAAGGGATGGATCATAGAAATTATTTCATTGTCCCAGTAAAACGTGAGAGTGAAATGGAACTCAAAGCCCTTGCGCAATGTCCCAACATCATCTGGCAGTTTTAAGTGGAATCACCCATTCCTTCAATCTAAGCTGCTTAATCAATGCCATTGGTAAACAAAGTATATAGCAATACCTCAAACACACAGCACTATAACATTTTGCAAGTTCATCTATCATGAATTTTCAACATGTTAAGTTAAGCATGGAAAACATTCAAGTGATGCCAGTGAAAGTGGGGATTAAGTTAAATGAAATTCAAGAAATTCATAAGAACATGAAGGATACAAAGATAGAACATGATGTTCTGGTCGAAGAGAGGTCATCAACCTTTGATTATGACCTATTTAAAGCCCTATTCCATTAAAACAACAATGGGTTTTGTCAAAATTAAAAAACCCATTCAATCAGATTCTTTTTTTCCGCATTTGACAAAGAACAAACATTTTCTTTTGTTCGTCTGGCCTCCATCCTTTCACATCCCACTTTTTTTCTCAGCAACCAAACATTCAATCAGATTCTTTTTTGAGCTCACTTTATCCTTTTAAAAAAAAAAAATTAGCCTGTTTCAGGTCCTTTTTTGGGTCTGATTCATTGCCTATAAACCTATTAGCATAATTAATTACTTACCAAAACCTATAAACACAGAAAAGATATATACAATTCGGGAATTCCCCAATTCGATTTAAATCAATAAAACAAAATGATTTGCTTGATTAAATACAACTGAATATCAATTTGCAATTTTTTTTTTTTTGGATGAATGAAATCTTTATAGAACACTCAAACAGTACAAACGCTCCAGTAAAAAAAAAAAACTGGATCAACAACTACCCAACGGTAGAAGAAACAAACACACAACCAGCTAAAAGATCAGTAGCACACAATCTGCAGAAACAAAACTACTACTAACACATATACAAGCCAAGTCAAAACACATCACAGAAGAAACAAACACCAGCAGACAAATTAACCCAAGATCTTTTGTTAGAGGTTCCACATTCGACTTAGCTCCAGATTCTCAGCAATTGATTAAATACAACACCTACACAACCAAAAACTCAAATAGCAATAGTTAAGAAAAACCCAGCTCCTTGGCAGAGCAATTTCTGATCTGACACGAAAAAATAAAGCAACCAAGTTAACACCCTAAAGAGTCAAAGATTTCGGGATCCATCAAAAAGAGGGACTTGGGCTCTTATTTGTCTCAATTTCAGGGAGAAACAAAAATCAAAGAAAATTAAAGCAAAGAGTCTAAGGTTCGTACTTGGGATTTCAGAAATGCAAAATTAAAGCCCAACTTCAGTGCTTAGCTTTTCTCCTTCTTTCTTCTTCTTCCTGGCCGTGCGGCTGACTCGGTGAGAGTGAGAGATTGCGTGAGACGGTGAGAGCTCTGAGTTGTGCGACAGACTGAGAGTGGCTACCGGCAGGGAGATGAGAGCTGAGAGGCTGTAGACGCTCTGAGAGAACGAATGTTTGCGGCTGGGAGATGAGAGCTGTGTTGAGTCTTGAGCGTACCACTCGCCTTTACAACCTTAATTCTTGGGTTTATAAGTTGCAGGGAGAAAACCTAGCGAACTTCCATGAAAAGTGAAAACAAACTTAAAACAATATTTTACAAAAAACAATTGACAACTTCGCTTACCCCTCAAATGTCGTGATTTTTGCAATGTCTTTCATCTATTAGCCAATTATCTAATTGCCCAATTATATCAAGATAGACAGTCAAATCGGTGAAACTACCTTTATATTCTTAAATTTTATTAAAACTTATAAATTTATCCTTAATTTCAAATAAAAAATTATTTTAAAAAAAATTCATCGACAAACATGGGTCCCTCTACCGCGGGTCATCAGATCCACGGTGAGGTTACCACCAAACTCCGCTGAGGGTCTAGTTGTGACCGAATGTAGATTTGGTTATGACCCACACTAGGTTACCTTGTGATTTAACTTGAATTTAGTCGTGACCCACGCTAGGTCACAACATGACCCACATTAGGTCATGCCGTGGGTTTGGTCATGACCTATACCCGATTATAATGTGATCCTGTCGTTGGTGATCACTTTTAAAAGAAATTGAAAATTGAAAAAAAAAAAAATCAAGGCTATATAGATAATTGACATTTAAGGGGTAAGTAAAGTTATCCATAAAAAAAAAAAAGTAAATAAATAAAACAAAACTTCTTACAAAGTCACGTGGCATAATACAATTGAATTTTTCAAAATTTATTATTATTATTATTTTATAAAATATTTTGTAAACTTAACATTCTTCAAACAAATTAAAATCCTTAGACAAAAGAAAAAAGAAATGCTACTCTCCACACACACGATTCCATCGGCTGACATGACAAGTTCACCCAACTGTGCCACGTCAATCATTTAAAAAATAGTAAATAGTTAGTGTCCAACTACTTATACATGTGGTTTTTTTTTTTTTAAAAAAAAAAAGTTTCCTTTTGCATTTGTCGGGTCCATATTTGTCTACATATACAAAGTTTGATGAAGTTGAATAAGAGAATTGGACATTAAACATTACCCTTTTTTTTTAAAAAAAAAAAGCAAATATAAATAAAGTTAGATGGAATTGGACATTAATATCTCATTTGGTTTACATAATAGGCTACTGTAATTGAATAAAAGAATAACAATTTTTTTATTTGGTAAGGACTTATTTATTAGAATAGCTATTTCATAGAGAATAACTATTTCCTTACGAAGATTAATACTTATTCATTTAAAAAATAAGAGGAATAACTATTATTGAAATAATAGTGAAGCAAAAATTAGCTACAAACTGGTTTGTAGCAATTAACTATAAATCAGTTTAATAAAATGACATGTGTCCCTTAGCATGTGAAAAACACATGTTTTTTTAATAGCATGTGCTTCTCACATGCTTTTTTTAATAGCATTAATAAGAAACATGGTGTTTCTCACATGTTAAGGGACACATGTCATTTTATTATATTGGTTTGTAGCAATTAACTACAAACCAGTTTGTAGCTAATTTTTTTCCATAATAAATTCCTTTTCCCAAAAAACTTTTTATTTTTTATTTTATATCAAACTTGAAAGAAAAAAAAAAAAACAGGTTTTTGTTGAAATGTATGGGGGTGTACGGCTACCTTAATGGATGGTTGAACACCCCCTAAAGAAACCGAGGGTGGTCGCACCACCCCCAAGCGTCATCCGGGGGGGGCGGCCACGACCACCCTTGATGGCACCAAAGTGGTTGCACCACTCTCGGTTTCTTTAGTGGGCGTTCGGTCACCCTGAATTTCAACCAAATATGTTTTTTTTTTTGTTGAAAAAAAAAAATTTGAGTTTAAAGTGAGAATTTTTAGTAATTTTGATTCAATTCTAATTAGACAGTATAAAACTTCATAAGCAATTTAATGGATGAGCTCCGGGCCCAAGCTGAGGTGGCTTTGTGTTTTGTAGGTGTGAAGCATTGAGTATAAAATATGCATGTCTTAAATTTGTTCTCATGATCTTGTAATTAAGTGGGATCACTTAGTATAGCAACGAGGCCTTCAAAATTTTGATAGAAATAGGCATTAACATGATTTTTGGAAAAAATAAAAAAATTGTATATTTAGTTGACAGGATCTGTGATNTTTTTTTTTTTTGTGAAAAAAAAAATTGAGTTTAAAGTGAGAATTTTTAGTAATTTTAGTTCAATTCTAATTATACAGTATAAAACTTCATAAGCAATTTCATGGATAAGCTCCGGGCCCAAGCTGAGGTGGCTTTGTGTTTTGTAGGTGTGAAGCATTGAGTATAAAATATGCATGTCTTAAATTTGTTCTCATGATCTTGTAATTAAGTGGGATCACTTAGTATAGCAACGAGGCCTTCAAAATTTTGATAGAAATAGGCATTAACATGATTTTTGGAAAAAATAAAAAAATTGTATATTTAGTTGACAGGATCTGTGATGTTCTCCTGGCATCAATACACATTTTGTGCTCTCATTTTTTGCCATCTAAGTGCTGGTTGTTGTGCGGATGTGCTTGAATTATGCTTGAATTGTACTTGGTAATATCTCCACAGAATCTGAGTTTGGTCTACAAGGAAGGTTTTTTTTTTTTTTTTTCGAATTTGTTGCCTCTGGTGTTTACATTCTGTAAAGCCTTCTAAACTTAATTGTTAATTTTTTATTTTTTTCCTTTGTGTTTCATGGTGAAGCTGGACTGGTAATGGTAAGTCTGTCTATGGTTGCCTTTTCTAGTCTTGGAGCTGCAAGGACTCGTGCCATATGACTTTGAGTGCTGAGGCAAGCTGTCATTGTGAAAAATACGTAAGTCAGCTTCCAGACTTCATTTTGGCGTAGAGACATTCCTGATTTAGAAGATAAAGTACTTCCTCCTGGAGAGATTGAAAATGGTTGGTGATAGGGCTCGAGATTCAGCTTCCAGACTTCAACCCTCACCTCCTAACCACTTAATTTGCCCAATTCTTAAGGCATACCTGTGCAATCTTCTATTGGCAATATTTATGGCTCCTGTTTGGGGAAACAAATATGCTATTGCTTTGGTGAACTAAAGAGTAGCCATTTATGTAGATTACTGTCCCTATTTGGCTCTAAATCTGGGAGTAACCTCATAGATGGAAGAAAGTGGGGTAGTTTAAGATATAGATGTTTAGGTAGATAGATACATATATCTCGAAAGATGTGTTCATGCAGTGGCTATAAAACCTCTTGATTGAATGTCTAGTGGGGCATGTATGACCCCCCCGCCTCCCTTCCAAAAGGAAAAAAAAAAAAACTCCCAAAATTGTTTCATTTTTCCAGTTCCTTCGATTTGAAATTGGGATTGATAGATTTTTTTTTTAGTCTTGCTTAGTTTAGACCATTGTATATCTTTGATTATATTTGAATACTTCATGAAAAGTCCCTTGGCAATAATTTAGCACTGGTATGTTAATTATTTTTGTTACAGGATGTGATGGATGACCCTTGTGTCGCCACAGATGGTTACTCTTACAACCGTAGAGCATTAGATCTCTGGCTGGCTGTAAGAGAACGATAAATCGCCCATGACAATTGTTATTGAAAGCAAATGTTTAAAGACCTTGAACTCATAGCAAGAATTGTCACTTCTTAGTCTCTCTCTGTTAAAGTTAGTGATTATGAAACCTTGGAACTCCAAGGTTTCTTTCTTGCTGCAGCTGGCTTCAGAAGAATTTTGTGGGGGTTTCCTTCAATGAGCAACCACACTAGTACTCAATTGTATCTTTACCCCCAAACTTATGCCGTTTGGGTCAAACTTCAGGCAGCCGGTGCTATTGCTTTATTTATTTTTTTTACTTTATCATCTCACTATGAAATCTATTCTTGAATCACAATCTTCATTATTTGTGAAATCTCGAATTGTTTGTTTATTGGCAGTTTCAAAAGCAACTTCCTCCAAAGGGGGCTTAAACAAGGGTTTTTGGACATCCATGCTTGCTGAATATTGGACAACTTTATGGTTCATCTGCCATAATCAGCTCAATATGAAATTCTAGACTAGAATGCAAACTCAACTTTCCATTGTTATCCTCATCATCCCAATATATCATTTAGAAAATGTGACCAATTTTGCAGTACAAAGGCAAATTAAGATTGGGATAATTAAAAATATTGATCAACCTAAAAACATAAATGAGAATAAACACCATTATGCCAAATAATAAATGCACAAAGGAAGTACATGCTATTAGTATTTTGACTAGAGTAATATTATAGATTACATTTTTATTTTATAAATATCTCATAATTATGATGTTGCAGTCTTAATTAACTTTTTTTTTTTTTTAACAAAGACTAATCAAAGTGTTAGTTGCAACAATCACATTAATATTGTGTGATAAAAAAGTAATTTTTAGCATTACTATTTTTACAAAATTTCGGTGTCATAGAACTGTAAGTGCATGGCCTGCTCAACCAAAAGAGCCTAGGTGTACAAAGAATATACAAGGACGTTGTAAACTCAAAATAATGCAATAATAGTTCAGTTTTTTACTTCAGCCGTTTGGTTGCTCAAAATAAACCAGGAAAAGTTTAAAAAATCAAGATACTGAGTTTGAACTTTTGATTACTCAGTAGCCCATAGAATCAAATACTCCACTCTACCAAGTCCCGACAACTAAATGGCTCAGTCAGTAGCCCATAAAATCAAATACTCACTCAACAAAGTCCATATAAGAGGATCGCTTAGTAAAACCCTTCTAATTTTCAAGATTTTTCATTTTTATTTTTTAAAAAAGAGAAAAGTACAAGTGATTCAAATTATAAGATAATTTGTAATGTTTTGTCAAACTTTCAATTAAAATAATGTCCATTTTAAACTACCAAAAAATTGTAATGTACTAATTTGTATCATAAAATGACAAAAATGCCCCAATGCAAATTTTAGAAAAATGCGAAAATAATAATAATAATAATAATAATAAAACTGGTGACCCATGGCAACCACAATGGGCTCATGTCAACCATGTTGTGTAAGTATAATGGCCGACATAAGAAACTACTTAAAACATGCATGTGTAAAATATGTAAAATGAATGAGTGTAAAGAATAACATTACTATTTCTTTTTAAGTGACTAACGTTGCATAACTGAGTGAATTTAATACATTAACCGATGTGAAATGAGTGTGATAAAGGTTATAAAAATGCTTTTTTACATCTCTTGTATGTATGTTGTCCATATCCATACAACATTTTTTTTTTTTTTTGGTTTGTGAATTCCATGAATCTAATTATTAATTTGCAAAAGAGATGGATCACAAATATACTAGAGATGTAAATGTAGCAGGTCTCTAAAGATTACGTAAGAGTATTTCTAAGTACTCATATCTCATATCACTCTTATACAACTGAGTTGATGTGGTAGTGCCTATCAGTCTTTAATTTTTTTTATTTTTTAATAAAAATTAATTTAAAGGTTGATGGACACTGCTATCTCAATTAGTGGTATGAGAATGCGATAAAAAATAAATATGTATCATTAGCATTACTCTAACTAATTCATGAGTAGAGCTAAATTATGACTTAAAAAAAAAATCGAACTCTTAACTCTATTGTCACGCCAACTGACGTGGCAGGTCTACCACCTATGTCACGTCCATCACCTAAAAAATACAAAATTCATTCGCGGGAAAATAGGCTACTTTCCAAAATTCGTTAGCGGGAAAACACCCCTCCCAATAAAGTTCTTCCCATATTTCCCTCTCCCGCCCAGCCATAATTTTCTTCCCTGTGCGACCTGTCACAACAGGAGGCCGGAAAGCTGACGTGTGACGCCGCCGCTCGTTCCGCCCAAATTTCAAGCCCCAGCTCTCTCACTGTCGAGCCACAACCACCGCACACCGCCAGGTACGCCGCCGACGAGGACGCCTAATGAGTTTTCTCTTCAAAATCTGATGTCTTTCTACTCCTGATGAGATATACTATTTCATGGCGTAATTCTTGTGTGGTTGAAGTGGGTTGAGTTGGGTTGTGTAGATTTATGTCCAGATGTGGTCGATTTCTGTGGGTTGTGGGCAAAGTTTTGTCAAACCAGTGCTTGGATTGTTCTTTCGATGGTTACTTGGTCTGGTTTGGCCCGATTAGTCAAGGGGCGAGCCTTGAGGGGTCAATAATTCACTTTGGCTGTCACCGCCAACCATCCCATTCAACTTAAACGAACCTGTGTACTTAGGTGCTTGTCTGTTCTTGGGGAGTGTACCTGACCTTAATGTTGGGCCCTCCTTGCGACCTTGCTTGTCCTGAGGTGAACTTAACAATGGTGACTAAACACTATAGTTCAAGAGAAAACCAATTATTTACAAAACCAGCAATTAATAGTTGATTTACAATGAATGATGACGAAACTGTTGTAACCTCAGCGTGGAGGTGGTCCTGTGCGTCTAATCTAAGAATACACCTCAAACTTTGTTCAAAAAGATGCAAAAAAATTGAAAGTCTAGCATTTCGTCATCTATTGGGTCACGTTAAACTAGTAATGGACGGCCAGATGATAACGATGTCCTATATGCAGGCTTTTATTTGTCTCCTATATGACTTTTTAATTCGCAGGACCACTTCTCATCATCCGCTCTTTGATTAACTTCGAAATTGTCTTGTTCTTAGTACTACGTGTTCTGTTGCCACGGGCCTCGAATACTTTTGTGCACAAATAGATTGTTTAGTAATGGATTAGATTGAGTTGAGTTGCACTTAGATTTGTACGATTGTGGTGGTTGCTTTTCTTTAAGAATAGTTTATGACTATTGGAAAGAATATTGGCCTGTTCCAACTTATTTGTTAGTAATTCAATATGGTGTTTTCAGGCGCTTCATAAATATTATTGCGGATAGAAGTGATCTAGTCATAAACTGTAGAACTTGAAGGGGACTTTTTGAAACAACTCGATGGGGAAAGGGGAAGAGAGCAGACCACCCAAGCCTTCCAAACCAGTTGCTTCAGCTCAGGTATCCTCGTATTCCTCTTAACCATCAATTTTTATTTTTTATTTTTGCTTGTAAAGCATTCTCATTTGTAGTTACAGGAAATACCAACACCAACTTTTCCTGATTGGTCAAGCTCTATGCAGGTTCGTGATGAGAATATGTTCAGTTTTTTTTTTTCCAATTGTTTTTTGACTTTATGAAATTTTTTTAATTGCCTTTTGACTTTCTATAGATTAGTTTGAATATACGGATAATCAATGTTAGCAGCTTATAGATGAGCTTCTTGTTTAGGCTTATTATGGTCCTGGAGCTATGCCACCTCCATTTTTTGCCTCAACGGTTGCTTCTCCAACTCCACACCCCTATCTATGGGGAAGCCAGGTGAATATATCCATTTTTTGGATCATGTAGAGGGATAGATTCTCTATAGGATAAAAGGTTCTTATTTTCTTTTTTATTGGCAATTTTTCAGCACCCGTTCATCCCACCATATGGGATGCCATATCTGTACCCTGGTTTATATCCTCCGTGGGGAGTTTATGCTCATCCTATTATGACCACGGTAATCCTAGTCACTTTCGTTTTCTGTATACTACTTTTTTTTTTACAGTACAAACGCATGTGCCCACGCGTGTGACACAAGCACACCCCTGCTGCTGTTAAATACTTAAAAGTTTATGAATTTGTCAGCTAAGATTGTTTACTATATCTTTTGTAGATTCCAAACCCAACACAGATCAATGCAGAGTTGGAAGGGAAGGGCCCTTATGGAAAGGACCGAGTGCCTACTAAAAAACTCAAGGCAACTTCTGGAAGTTTAGGCAAGGCTGAAGAGAGTGCGACAGCAGCTTCAAGTTCAGGAAATGATGGCGCTTCACAAAGGTTCAGCAACCTTAGTGTAGTTTTGGATCTTCTTTTGACTTATTTTTGCATCAGTTTCTCCTTTTTTAATCACTACGACATTCTGATCAGAAATTTGCTTCCCTCTATTTTATCTTACCCTCTATATAATAGTGCTGAAAGTGGTATCAAGGGTACATCAGATGCAAGAGATGAGAATAATGACCAAAAGGTACATTATATCAATATCAATAGGTCTTCTTTCTCACTTGATCATGTTGGCTGGTTTATGTATGCATATGTCCTAATTATTGAAATATTATTAGTGTTGGAGTTTCACTGGCTTGTTGATATGATGTTCCTTTTTTTTTTTGTCTTATGAAAATGTTCCCAACTCTGCAGGATTTTGCCGGAAGTAAGAAGGAAATTTTTCACCAGATGCTTGCAGATGGTATATTTTCATCTTCAACCTAAATGGTTCTTGCTTATGTTACTTTGGGAGTGACAATTTTTTACTCACTATAACTTCCTCAGGAACTAATGCACAAAGTAACACTGTTGGGGTCATTGCTGAAGCTTCAGTACTTGGGAAGCCTATCTCTTTGCCTGAAACTAATTCGAATATTGGAATGGACTTATGGAATGCATCTGCTGGTGGTGTTGGAGCTGCAAAAGTGAGAGAAAATCCATCTGGTGCCTCATCAGCAAATGTCATTGGATCTAAAGGCATAATGCCTTATCATTGGATGCAGGTATGAGGCTTAAAGGTTTCCCCTCAAGTTCTCGTCTTTCATTCCAATTCTCAATGTAAATAGTGTACATTATGTGTAACTACAAATGCAAAGTTTCTATATGCTGCTTCAAAAGTTCAAATATATTACGTGTAAATAGTGGCCAAGTCTCAAGTTATGAACCTAATGATTCCCTGCTTATACAGATTCCAAATGATGATGCTTCGGTCCTCAAAGTTGTCCCTCAAATTGGTTAGTTAGCCTTTACACTCTTCCTTTAATATAATTGAGTTTCTTTCTCATTAGTAGATTTTACTTGATATTTGTTGAATATCATTTAGTGAATGTTATTATTCATAGTTGTAGCACTTGTGATTGGTTCCTTTGAACTTTGTTTTCTTCTTTTTGATATAGATGGAAATGAAGCTGTATGTGATTTGGAGTTGGATGATAAGGAGGACGATGACGTACAATATGATCAAAATGTTAAAGAACCCAAGAGCGGAATGAGGTTTAGTTCTGAACAAGAACTTTCCTTATATTATAAGCAATATGCTCAGCAATCGAGTTTTGGGGTGATATATAAAGGAACTGAAAAGAAACTAGGTGGGAGTGTAAAATACCTTAACCTTGCATGTGCTCATTATGGCAAGACAAACACCAAGTCAAGTAATATTGGTAAGCCAAATCCAACAAAGGAAACAGGGTGTGAGGCCAAGATCAATGCACGATTAGTTAATGGAGAGTGGTTTTTAACAACTGTTAAGCTTGACCATAATCATGCTTTAAGCCCGAGCAAAGCAAGATCTTTTCGATGCAATAGCAAGTTAGCTCCTATTGTGAAAAGAAAGCTTGAACTTAATGATACAGCGGAAGTAGGTATGAAGAAGAACTTTAACTCTCTTGTAATTGAAGCTGAGGGGTATGAGAATCTTCCATTTATAGAGAAAGATTGCTTGAATTTTATTGATAAGGCAAGACATCTTCGGCTCAGCAAAGAAGATGCCGGAGTACTTTGTGACTATTTCACTAGAATGCGAGAAATAAATGATGGCTTCTATGCTGTAGTGGATTTGGATGATGAATCTAAGATGAGAAATGTATTTTGGGCTGATTCACGAAGTAGGGCAGCGTATGAGTATTTTGGGGATGTCATTACAGTTGACATGACGTACTTGACAAACATTTACGGAATGCCATTTGTTTCTTTCTTAGGAATGAATCATCATGGTCAATCAATACTTTTGGGAGCGGGATTACTATCAAATGAGGATACATACACATTAGTTTGGTTGTTTGAAATATGGTTGAAATGTATGAATGGCCGAGCTCCAAGTGCAATTATAACAGGTCAAGATAAGGCTATGAAAAGTGCAATTGCAAGAGTTTTTCCTAGAGCCCGACATAGATTTTGTCTATGGCACATTATGAGAAAACTCTCGGAAAAGCTTGGATCACATGCTAAATACACTTGTGGCTTGAATAGTGCTATACAAACTTGTTTGTATGATTCTCAAACGTGTGCTGAATTCAATGAAAGTTGGCAAAGTCTACTTGAGAGTTATAATCTTCAGGATAATGCATGGTTGTGTGAGTTATATAGTGAGCGGACTCATTGGGTACCAGCATATGTGAAAGATGCATTTTGGGCGGGAATGAGTATTACACAACAAAGTGAAAGTATGAATACATTTTTTGACAGTTATGTGTACTCAGGGAGCACGTTGAAAGAATTTGTTGACCAATTTGATAATGCTTTGAGGAGTAAGGTTTTGAATGAGAGAGCAGCTGATTTGCATTCTTTTAATCGCACAATTCCATGTGTATCCTATTACCCTTTGGAGAAAAAATTTCAAGATGTTTACACCAATGCAAAGTTCGAAGAAGTCCGAAAGGAGTTTATGTGGTTGATGTATTGTAATTGCTCTCTTCTTAAGAGTGAAGATGCAATTTCTACCTATCAAGTGTTTGATGAGAGAAAAGTTGATTACTGCATAAAAGGAGGAAGATTCTGTGTTTACTTCAATGAAGAAGAATGTGAAGTGAAATGTACTTGTGGGTTGTTTGAATTTAGAGGAATCTTGTGTAGGCATGCCCTTGCTGTATTAGACATAAGGAATGTTAGGTCGTTGCCAAAAAAATATATTCTTGACCGATGGAAGAAAAACTTGAAGCGAACAAAGTATGATGATTTGAGTGGCTTCCCTAATGTACAAAGATTTGAAAGCATGATGAAAAGTTTTTATAAGTTATTATCGATCGCAGCAGGACGTGAGGACCATTACATGAAAGTCGAGCATCTTATAGATATGTTAATGGTGAAATTTGGGTTAAGGTGTGAACCCAGTCCCTCTTCTCATCACATTCCAAGTGCATCTTCTATATGTAATGAAGCTATTGATGGTGTGGCGGTGAAAAATAATGAGGTGCTTAGTCCTCTTGTGGTTCGAAATAAAGGAAAGCCATCGTCAAAAAGAGAGGTGCCTACAACAGAAAATGTGGTGAATATATTACAAGCAAAAAAGAAACAACCGAGTGACATCAATGCCAAAAAGAAGAGAAGAAAAAATCAGGTTGATTATTTTTCTTTCTTTTACGTGTTTTCAATTATGTTTATTAAAAACATGTGCACATTCAGACTTTTTCATGCATATTATAACACATTTGGTACATTTTTTTTTAATTGAAGACCTGTCAAGCAATGCAAGAAGGTGAAGTGAACACAAGTGAAGCTTCATTGTCTTTTGTAACTGATACTCAACATGGTTATATAATTGGAACTCAAGATAATGTTATTACTTAAGTATACAAAACAATTGGTGGACTTAATGGAATGTTTTATTCTTATCGATTTATATGTTTGTAAGAGTAAAATTTCTTAAATTCTTGTCACAGAGTTGATTGTAGTTGGGTGGAGAAGTTGGCATCAGTACCTTCTGGTGGTGGCGCTATTGATAATGTAATGTTTTGCTTATGAACCTAGATTGATTCTTTTTTCTATTGTGCTATTGTCAAATTACATTGTTATGTCCTTGCTATTCTTCTTTTTTTTTTTTTGTAGTTTTTTATAATTTAGACATGTTTGTTTATTTTGCTAACTTACGAATTTGTTTTGCTGCAGGATATGGGTTTCAGCCTCTTTGACTACTAAGCGATTGAGCCTGCTAGTTTTTTTTGTATGGAGGCTCTTTTATTTTCAGCTAGTGCTTTTAGTAGATGTTACAAGATTTTGAGTCTGTAATTGGCTGATTGTTGTGTATAGTTTTTGTAAGTGTTGGACAGTTGGAATGGTGTGTGGTTTTAAAGTGATTTGCATAAAACTTCATAAGCAATTTCTTGGAAGAGCTCCAGGCCCAAGCTGAGGTCGTTTTGTGTTTTGTAGGTGTGAAGCATCGAGTATAAAATATGCATGTCTTAAATTTGTTCTCATGATCACTTAGTATTGCAACGAGGCCTTCAAAATTTTGATAGAAATAGGCAATAACGTGATTGTTGGAAAAAAAGTGCAAAATCTAGTTGTGACAGGAACTGTGATGTTCTCACGGCATCAATTCACATTTTGTGCTCTCATTTTTGCCTTCTAAGTGCTGGTTGTTGTGCGGATGTGCTTGAATTATGCTTGAACTGTGCTTGGTAATATCTTCACAGAATCTGAGTTTGGACTACAAGGAAGGTATTTTTTTTTTTTTTTAAGAGTTAATTGCTTCTCTTTAAAGCCTTGTAAACTTAATTGTTAATGATATTTTCTTTCCTTTTGTGTTGCATGGTGAAGCTGGACCGGTGATGGTAAGTCTGTCTATGGTAACCTTTTCTAGTCTTGGAGCTGCAAGGACTGGTGCCATATGACTCTGGATGCTGAGGCAAGCTGTCATCGTGCAAAGTACAGAAATCAGCTTCCAGGCTTCATTTTTGGCGTAGAGACATGCCTGATTTAGAAGATAAAAGTACTCCCTCCAGGAGAGATTGAAAATGGTTGGTGATAGGGCTCGAGATTCAGCTTCCAGACTTCAACCCTCACCACCTAACCACTTCATTTGCCCCATTCTTAAGGTATACCTGTGTAATCTTCTATTGGCAATATTTATGGCTCCTGTTTGGGGAAACAACTATGCTATTGCTTTGGTGAACTAAAGAGTAGCCATTTAGGTTGATTATTGTCACCTTTTTGGCTCTAGATCTGGAAGTAACCTCATAGATGGAAGAAAGTAGGGGTAGTTTAAGAAATAGATGTGTAGGTATTTACATATATCTCAAAAGATGCATTCATGCAGCGGCTATACAGCCTCTTAATTGAATGTCCAGTAGGGCGTGTATGATCCCCCCTCTCAAAAGGAAAAAAATATAACTCCCAAAATTGTTTCATTTTTCCAGTTCCTTCAAATTTAAATTGGGGTTGATATTTTTGTTGTTGTTTGTCTTGCTTATAGTTTAGACCATTGTATAGCCTTGATTATATTTGAATTACTTGATTAAAAGTCCCTTGGCAATAATTTAGCTATGAAATCTATTCTTGAATCCTAATCTTCATTTGTTTATTGGCAGTTTCAGAAGCAACTTCCTCCAAGGGGGTCTTAAAAAAGGGTTTCATGGACATCCATGCTTGCTGAATTATGCACAACTTTATGGTTCATCTGCTATGATCAGCTCAATATGAAAATCTAGACTAAAATGCAAACTCAACTTCCATTGTTATCATTATCTGAATACAGTATTTAGAAATGTCACCAATTTTGAAGTACAAAAGCAAATTAAGATTGAGATAATTACAAATAGTGATCAACATCAAAACATAATCGAGAATAAACGCCTCAAGTGCTGCCGAAAGTCATATGCCAAAGAAGAAATGCCGAAAGGTAGATACAACGAGTATTTGTCTCTATTTTTTTTTTGGTCCCTACTCCCTAGTGAAAGAAGAAAAAATGCTATACTAGTTTTTATTTTTTGGCTTTCAAGGATGTGCCATCTTTGAGGCATTCACGTGCATCATTGTCCATCCCAAGGCTGAAGAGCGCAGCTGCATGAAGATAGAAGTAAGTAGATCGATCAGAAAATTTTACTTGAGCTTGCATAGCGTTTTGTATGGGAAGTGTCTAACAAACAGGATCTCGTCATTTTTGTTGTTTTATTTAACGATGTAAATAATATTATATTATTTAAATTTTTATTATGTGACATCATTGGCAGAGTTTGTACCTTCTAGCCAAGTTGCTCCTCGATAGTTACTTCTTGCACCGTATGTGTTGTGTTTATTTGCTTGTTTCGTTTATTTATTGTCATTTTCTTTTAGGTAAAGATTTTCATGACACAATAAGGTCATATTTATTTGTATTTTTGTTTATTATTCTCCATAAAAATAATTAAAAATATAAATATTTTTTAAAACACAAATAATTTTTACATTTATATAACATCAAGACACTTTATCTTTTTATATTACTCTTTGATGAAAAATGAGAAAATATTTAAACTTTAATTTCAATTTAAATCAACGTGATAAAAGCGGTATTGTTGAAAGCGAATCATTTTATATTTTTAGTTTTGAAAATAGACAAATTTCAATATGACTCACAGAAGTTTCTACGATCTATCCCGTCAAATGTTAACGGAAATTTTGTTTTTGCGTCAAAATGTAAATTCACATAGAAAAAAAAAAAGAAAAAAAAAGAAGCACCATTTTTATTTGTTTTTGGTTTGCTATTGGAGAAAATATTAAATTATTGCGACGAGGAATCAAGCAGAGGGTCAAGAAAATCCCCAATCGAGAGTCTCTCCCACATTTTCAAGCAATCCCTGTTTGTCGGAGGAACGGCAATGGGGGCGACGGGCGGCGACGTGGAGGCCGGGTTCGCGAAGCTGCAAGGGGAGGACTTCGAGTACTACATGCAGACCTACTCGATCATTCTGGGCCGCAATTCCAAGAAATCGACGGTGGACGTGGACCTGTCCAGTCTCGGCGGCGGCATGAACATCTCGCGCCACCACGCCCGCATCTTCTACGACTTCGCTCGCCGCCGCTTCGCCCTCGAGGTCCTCGGCAAGAACGGCTGCTTCGTCGAGGGCGTCCTCCACCTCCCCGGCAACCCCCCCGTCAAGCTCGACTCCCAGGACCTCCTTCAGATCGGCGACAAGGAGTTCTACTTCCTCCTCCCGGTTCGCAGCATTCTCGGCGGTCCTCTCGCTCCCCGACACTACGTGGCTCCGCCCGCCCCCGCCGCGCACTACCCAAATTTTCATCTGGCGGGGCCGCCGCAGGGGGTGAAGAAGGGGAGGGGGAGGGATTTCTATGAGGACGACGAGTACGACGACGATGATGGAAGTGGTGGTGCGAAGAAGCTGAGGAGAGAAGGGTTTGAAGGGTATGGGTATAGCGGCGCCGGTGGTTCGGGCGGTAAGGCCGGCTTGGCCGGAGCATTGGGTTAGTTTTTCATCATTCCGTTAATTGCATATACTTCTCTGTTTATGTTTAGATGGTGTTTACTTTGTGCTTGTTGGAAGGATGTGCTTTTGATGGTTTATGAACCAATGATACTGTTATGATTGTTTTGTGTAGGTGTTAAAACGATTGGGGTCACCAAGAATTAGGCTGAAAGATCTTAGCTAAAGGCCAAGGCTTACCCCGTGTTATTGTTGATATTGTTAGTGGTGTCGTCCATGTAGGATTTTGCTGTGAAATATGAGTGGTGAGGTTGATACTGTTCTGTTGTTTAGTCTGCACGTAGATTGTAGGGTTTTGGTTGGAAATGGTTACAGTTGTTGATTTTAGAATTCCTGGGTTGTTTTCATGTTCACAGTCAGAGATATGTAAATAATGCAGAAATGCATCAAAAACCAAACTAGATCAATATATTAATTATCAGGTTCAAAATTCAACTGTGTTTATAGCATGCTAGTTTGAGCATGTGCATGTGGGCTTGTGATTTTTACTATTCGCTTATATAAACAAGTATATATTGATGAGAACTTACCTCCATTTAGGAAACCACCATGGCGAGCTTTAAATGCTCAAGGGTAAAAATGAAAAACGCATAATGGTATGGTGCTAATTGCGAATAATTGTAGTTTTTAGACTCTGCATGTTTCACTTTTTTTATAAAAAGATGATCCAACCTATTTTTGGGCCCTGGGGGGGGGGGGGGGTAGTTGAAGTTTTATTTTCAAATGAATCGAAGAAAAGTTTTGTTTCCAGCACAAAGTGAAGAAATTGTGAGAACAATATGTGGGTTCGGCTGTACAATACTATGTTTTTTTACTTGTATGAGGATGGAGATAAAAATGGTAGATGCAAAGTGGAAGAATGCCATTCATAGTGTACCTTTATTCATAGTCTAAATGCTATGTGACATGGTCTAAAATAAAGAAATCTTGGATGCTCTCCATTTATGATGTGATGCCAGTTATGTGATCCAATTGGCTGTGGGCAGTGTGTGGAACTAAGCAAGGAAGGCAAGCCAAAGCTTATACTTTGTGACTCTTAACAATTATATGACCCTATTCCTGTGGTAGATTTCATGCTAGATGATCTCAGAATCAATGAGTCAAAAATAAATCAAAACTTGACTGGTGAAGACTCTTGACAGCTGCAATGAGCGATTGATTTAACGTACTTTTTACAAATATTTTCAACATTATGTTGCCTCTTTTTTGTTTTTTCTACCTGCCCTCTCTTTCTCTCTCTCTCTAGAATCATAGGCACAGAGATTTTAATGGGCACCTCAGGCATTAGTGTTGTGTCTGGGTTTGGAGTTCCTTTAGATTTTATTAAACAAGTTCGTAGAAATAGCGTTTGTCTCATTCTAAGCATGAGGCCATTAATTATATTTTGATTAAATTCACATGAAGAATTAGTGGTTCAGTATGAGCATGATAATATAGTTGATAGGATCCTAGAATCTTTGTATTTAGAACTGTTGGCATCTGGCTGTTTATGCTTGCTTGCTAGTAAATTTTCCCAGTCTTCTGTTTTTTTCTCCCTTGATCAATCGCTTAGTTTGACTTTTGAACCCCTATTCTATCTTAAATCTGTATGTATTTTAGATAATATCTCTTGATTGGTCAATTGAGCTATAATGATTTCATATAATCTGTTGGATTTTTTAACTGTGCTATATATATATATATTTTGTTCTGGATTTGATGCGTCATGATCTTTTTTTGAAGCAATTTCGTGTTTTTAATCTGTAATTGGGTTACTGGTCTTGCGTGTTATCATGGCATTAAACTCTGGCTACTGAACATTGGGCCCTCTTCAGCCAGACTTTCTGCAATTTGGTTTTGTTGAGTGCTAACTTGAAAACATTTATCAGTAAAACGGGATATTGAACATTCTTTTCTGCCTTAATCTTAGATTTTTTTGTTTTTGTTTATTATTTGGTAAAGTAATACACAAGATCAACTTAAAGAATACAGTTTTTAGTCTCTATGATTAAGAGAGAGAGTGTGTGTATTCATTTGTCAATGGGTTGGTATAGGTATTCATAATATGTGTCTTGATATGCCAAGTTATTTTCAGATGAGTAATGCTAAAAACTACATTTTTATCCCACAACTATTCCACAATGCTGACATAAAAGTCTAAACTAACCCTTTAATCGGTCCTTGTTAAAAACAAAAATACAAGGGTTGGTTAGAATTGCCATGTCAGCATTTTGGAATAATTGTGGGATAAAAATATAGTGTATAATATTACTCTTTCCAGATTATTGATAGTTGTTGCATGTTTACATATGAATGACAATGTCAATCCACATTTAGCCTTG
This sequence comes from Betula pendula, assembly GCA_900184695.1. Classification (NCBI taxonomy): domain Eukaryota; kingdom Viridiplantae; phylum Streptophyta; class Magnoliopsida; order Fagales; family Betulaceae; genus Betula; species Betula pendula. The sequence goes on from FXXK01000016.1 coordinate 1,469,153, forward strand.
TCTATATGGATCCACCTGAGGTGACAGTTGGTATTGATGAGCACTTTGAACCCATTGTTGCTAACTTGCTTGCTACTCTCACCCCATTCTCAGTTTCAATTTCCTGGCTGCTGCGTACGGAGTTTAGCATCTAATGGTTTTTCCTGATGCATCTATTTTGAAAAATGTTGAATAAAATTGTATGTTGCATTTTCATAGAGAATGCATCAGTTTGTTTTGTAGGATTTTGTCTTTTATTTGTAATTTACGGTCACGTATCCGCAGGGTCTTGGACCCACTATGTCACCCTATTGGTTACAAAAATGTTTGAATAGACATGGAGGTAATAATCATACAGAACACATGTTAGAATCAATAAGTAGAGATTTTTTATTTTTTATTTTATTTTTATGAATATCTGTAAGCAGTGTTTTTGAACACATAGAAAAAGGTACTTTGTTATTAGCATATAGAATATGAAATCAAAAAGACATCATCCAGCAACTCATGTTTGGGGCTTACCATACTAAAGGTTTTTATATGTTCTGTTCATTGGTGGATTACATTGTTACCCTTCATTAAGTCTATAAGAATCATTATTACTCATTTTTAACTAGATTTGGACGAGATGGATCAGTTCTTGGTGTCTAATCGACCAGAACTCGAGCCTGATCTTTTTGGTATTAACCTTTCCTGGTCGTCATGCTTGATCATTTTTGCTAGGACTTATAGTTGGTCATTTTTGGCTAAAAATATAGAGAAGTATTAGATAATTGACTTTTTATTATATAATCTGAGAAGTACTGACAAAATTAAAGGGTTATTGATTACACTGATTCTATTTCTTTTTGTGATTAGAGCAACAATCCTGAAATTTTGTTTCTTTATTGATATCTTCCTTGTCAAATTGAACTACCAAATAGTGGGTTTGATACTCTCTCTCTCTCTCTTCTTAATTCCAAATGCCTTCATACATTTTGATACAACACAAGCAACTACATAATACTCTTTAATTGGCATGGCATTGCTTCCAATTCCTGCAGAGAAGAAAGCAGAGGGAAGAGCAAGGATTGATCGAGAAGCTGACAATAACCAACTTATTCAGTTGGAAGAAAAGGATGTGGTATCATCTGTAGCTACTGCGCTCTCAGATATTTGTGGTCCTGGAGAATGGATGGCTATGGAGAAACTTCATGCAGTGGTTAGTTTTGACCAACTGTTCTCTATTGATTATTTTACTGCTTGTATAAGACCATTGTCAGTGCTGATACCACCTAAGCGAGGTCCTGGGACAGGTGGCTACGGTCTTACCCTTCAGCATTTTTTGCATGAAATGCCTGAGACTTTTACTGCTTGTATGTTGGTTCTACGGGTCTTGACCTTTTCTATTCACTGAATGCTTGATAACTAAATGGAGTCAAGTTATATGATTTACATGCTTCTGATTATTAGGTTCCACCAAGTGCCTAATAAAAGTTGGTCATGGATGATGTGCTGGGAGACCACTTTGGTGGTTGCAGCACAATATTTTTCTGGTTTTATGTTGACAAAACCCGAAAGATAGCATTCTATTAAATTGAACACCTTACCCTGCACGTCCCTTTTAGATGTCATGCCTTCTCTTCCATACTGCAAAGGCCTTGGCAGGAAGATAGCATTCTGTTAAATTCGGGGAAGCCATTTTCACAAATTATGCTGGAGAATGGTTACGAATTGTTTGGTTGTCAAAAATTTTAAGCCGTATAATGAAATTATATTTATTGCCATTGCAAGATACAACAAATGGACACAGTGCAAACAAATTTGTGCACTTGAAACCCACCCGGTACATCTTTGGATTACTAACCATGCGTGCTTGCCATTGCAAGATACAATGTGTTGCCAACTTGTTTGCCTGTCTTTTTCATGCATGCGACTCTCACATCAAGAAGTAATTCGTGCATGATTCAGATTTTACTGTTTGAGTAACTTATCTGAAATACAGATTTACTTCTTTTCTTATCTGATTAATGTTGTAGGTATGGCTGCCAAATCTTAGTATTCAGGCACTAACTTAACAATTCTATCATTGAAGTAAGAGAAAATTTGAAATTTGGGCCTCTGATAATCAGATGATTCTATAAGGTGGATTGAATTATAGGGTTGTCGCTACTACTTTTGGCATTTAGTAGATGCCCAGTTTCTCGAGCATTATCTCATGCAACAATAAGATTGGATTTTAACATTCCGTTTTGAGGGTCCCAAGGATGTTGTTATGACATATGGTTTCTAGCAACTTTTGATTCTTATGAGAAAATTTAAAGATATTGACTTTTTGATAGTAATCGTCTGTGTTGTTTTATTTAGTATTTCTATTAATCTGCCCTTCTTTTTTTGTCTACAGAATATGGTTGAAAAGGAACTAATATGAATTTCTTTTTCTTTCCCCCCCTCCCCCCCCCTCTTTTACTGACTTCTAATCTAATATGAGTTTGTTTTTGGGAGTTCAAATACATGCACATACTTCTGGTTTTGTTCACAGTATACCCTTAACTTTTATCGTTCTATTCTTGGTCAGTTGGTGGACAAGTTTGCTAATGTCTGGCATCATAGTCGAGTAAGGAGATATCTCACATCTGAAGATTGGCCTGGTGTCGAATCCAAGGGGAAACCTTGGTATGGCTTACTTATGTTACTTAGGAAATATCCTGAACACTTTGTCATCAACACGAGGTCCAAGGGTCGGATAACACTGGAGTTTGTCTCTCTAGTCTCACTGCTTTCATAACACAAGGAGACATCTAAGGGTGCTTCCGTGAGCCTATTGATTATCTTGAAGTTTATCTGGTAAGTGACAAAAATTGCTGATTTTCAACTTCGCTGCTATTGTTGGGAAATTTGTTCAAGCAGCAATGTTGAGCTATAGGTAGGAGCCTGTTAAATACATGTAGATGACGAGCACAAATCTTAATTATTTTGCTGTTGTTTAAGATATTGTTTCTTGACATGAAGTTTTTGTAGATGAAGTTTTCTAGTCATATATATTTACACCCTTCCAACTTGTTTTCTAATTATTTCCTTGTTGGTTTGAAACAGTTTTGCATGTCTTGCCCGTAATCTAATTGTAAAGTAGAAGTCATCATTTTTGGAGTGATTAAAAGAAACAAAAAGGGTTCAACTGCTCAACTTATGGCTTCCCAGAACATATCCATTAAAATGTTTTTATTCCTTTCGTGGGGTTCCGGGGCGAGGGGGCCTGAAGACCTGGTCAATTCAGATTTCTGGCTTCATGTGAACCCTCGTACTTCTTAAAATGCATGGAGTCAAGCCTGGTCAATCCTGGTTTCATGTAAAGTCTCCGCGGATGCATGTATGATTAAAAAATGGTCAGTTATGTATAACCCCGATACATTAGAATAGATGGTTAATTGTTTCTAACATTATAAGACACACCAATCCACCAAATCACCAGCAATTTCTTGCCCAAGGAGGAGAGACGGGAAATTATAGGGCCCCTATGAGATCCTGCCCGAGCTTACAATTCCCTGCCCAAAGAGGAGGGGCAAGAGAAATAGTAGGCCCCTGTGAGAGGGGGCTTCGGGCCAAAGGAAATTGTAGGGCTTCTCCTTGTAAGAGGGGGCTTCCTGTCCGAACAACTTGCTTAGGCAGTGGGCTTCCTACTCAGCTAGGGAGACCTTACTCGTGTAAGGGAAGCCCATCCGGCCACCTCACAGCCCCTTGCTCTATTATAGGGGGCAACTTCAATGGTAATAGTAGATCAATAATATATATTTACTAAATTTAAAGATTATGGGAATATTGCAAATTAGGTAATAGATTGAGATGGATAAAAGTAGTTTTTCCGGAAAAAAATACTATAAATCTGGTTAATCTTTTATCAAATCACTTTATAGAGTTTAAAATTCATCAAATTATTTTTTTTTAAATATGCTTCGTTATCAAATCGCTCCCTTTATATGTTTACCGTTAGGATTTTTATTGAAATTATCACATAGGTATAAGACTATATCAAACCCAATAAAATAGCTCAACGAGTCAACGTGTATAGAAGTGCCACCTCGACTTGACACATGGCCAACAAAAGTGTAAATTTTAAATAAAGACATGAAGAAACGCATTATTTGCAATCATTCTATAAGTTTTTAAAATCTGTATTTGATTGCTTGGCTTTTTTGCTGATTTCAATCCGTCCAATAAAGTAACATTTGTTAAGTCATGTCAACATTTTTTGCCATATCATATTAAAATAGTAATGATTTATTTTAATTAAAAAATGAATACTTAAAAAGTTATTTTCTAAAAAAATGAAAAAAACAATCTTAAAAAAATAAAAATAAAAGGGTGGCTTAACTACAACCCTTAAGGCAAAGGTGACATAGTCACCCCTACATCCCTAAAAGGCGGAGGAGGCCCCAGCACCGCCTAGCTGCAAGGAGTCGAAGCAGCCAGAGTGGTTATGACTATACATCAATATTGCAGGATAATTATAAGAAAAAAATATAGTTTTTAGCATTCCCAGCAAAAGCACAACTTCATTATCAAAATTAATTGCCTTCAAAATGGAGAGACAAAATTATTTCGACCATTAGTTTGCCAGGAAATTTTGTGAATTGTTTTAGTATACACATCTGATGATCTCCTTTGCATTCCAAGAACATTACTAGGACAAAGTTTGATAGGACTAGCTGCAAGTTCATCATTGAACGGGAAATTACTGAGATAAACAAACCAACTTCGTCAAAATTGTCTACTGACGCCATTTCCAATCAGCTGGAGAAACAAGCACCAAAAACATTAGCATCAACAGAGACAGGATTTAATGTACATGACAATAAGATGTTCTCAAGATTCTTCTTTGCTCAGTGCCGCCCTTTGTGCATAGAGCTGTTGTTCCCGGGCTTGTTTTGCAGCAAGAGCTTCCTCATCAAGCACTTGGATGGGGGACCACTCCGGCAATTTCAACCAACCACCCTTCTGTAAACTCCCGTTATTCCCAAATATAGATTCACTGTAACTTCTCAAGAGAGGGCTTAGTCTAAGTGTTGCAAAATCTGCTGTTGTCCCCACAATAGCAAAGACGATCGAGTAACGGAGAGCGCCTAATTGACCACCTAACATGCCAAAGAAAAAACCTACTTACTTAAATGGGACAAGGGAGATCAATGTAAAAGAAAAGCAGTAGAGGGTAACAGTCTAAAAGTAATAGCCTCTTACTGCTTGAGTGCACCATGGTCGATGTACCTGCACAGCACCGTTNCACTACAATGTCACCCTCCCCCCACCCCCTCTCTCCCACGCACCCAGCAACCTCTCCAAGAACATGACTAATTAAACACACATCAACATTTAGCAATGTTTTACAAGACAAGCATCTGGACAAAGTTTCAATTCCAATGACGAATTGACACTGTTCTAGCTCAATTTAAGTTTCCTCAGAATTAGGGGATTTTCCTGTCCCATGTAGACGACTTCTTAAAGCTCAAATTCAGTTTCATTTATCTTACTAGTTTCAGAATACAGAATATATATATATAAAATAGAAGTGCAAATTTGTTATGTAATACACATTATGCAGTGCAGCTAAATTAGAGCAAGACGCCTTAGCAACCAGAATTGTTCAATTTTTGATACTGTTTACAACAAGCAGATGATTGTTCCCCCAGCAGTTTGACAAAGAACAATATATATAAATATATACACACACCCACCCACACACCAAAAGTTGGGAAGAGAGAGAGAGAGAGATTCATGGAATTTAACCTTGAAGACGCCCAAGCAGAGCACCGGTACTGAAGCCCGCAATTGCAGAGTTCAATAGATCATCAGGTCCAGTTTTCCGAGTTGCTCTTACAAACTCACGTGCTCCTGTCAAATCAAATAAACAAAAAAGTTTAAAACAAAATCATCTTTGAAAACTATGCTAGCCCTTCAATCAATTTCCGGCGCCATTCCAAAACATTTCCCTTTTTTGCAGCCTGAGCTTATGTGTCTTTGGTTGCCTTGCATTTTCTTGAGATGTAATCACACTAGTCATGGGAAAATGTGGACTATCGGGATAAATGCATGCGTCCAAGGATAAATTTTTTCCAGACTCCTATACTATATGACTTGATACTGAATATTTGACAATGAACCACCAAAGGAATCATGTGATGCAGTTGGCAGCAAGATAAAGTGGAAAGATGCTTCAATGTCCATTGAAGCCTTAGTTTCAGGAAGGGAAACAAAGGAAAAACCTGTTTTTGGGTGTTTCGATTCTTACGGTAGTTTCATACACTATGCAAAATAAAACTCTAAAACCTTAATAACAGTATATCTCAACCTCAAAGTGAATTTAACCCTACTTTTACTAGTACACTCATAAAACGTTATAAAAAAACACCAAAATCAAATCCTCTGGAGTAACTAGCTTTAGTAGTAATGTTTGAGTATACCATATTTGAAAATGTTGCTCCTCAGTACACCCATAAGAAGTTGATGAAAAAAGGCACTCATATCAAATCCAATTAGTAAGCTAGCTGAAGTAATAAAGCTAGAGTATACATATTTTGAAATATGTTGCTCCTAGATCACATGGATCACCTGTTTTCAGGCCATTCCTCCACTCTAAAGTTCTACCTAGATTATTCGTTCAATTTTTCTTACTTAGATATTCGTAAGGCAGTAATAATAAAATTAAAAAACAATAAAAAAACTTCTGAACCACAACCCATTGAAGAGAATACAATGTCAACAAGATAAATAATTCTTAGAGATTGAAAATGGAGAGACATAGGTAGTTCTTAGATAGTGTGACCACTAGAAAACTTTAAATGTTCATTGAACTCTACAATATTCTTTCTGTGAGTCTAGAGATGTGCGAAGCCTATAGTCTTTTTTTTAAAAAAAAGGCTCACCAAATGAGTAGATTGTTTTTGAAAAGAACTGCCTATATTCTCATGATCTCATCCCTTCTCAAACCAACCAGCTCATCAGCTGTGTCTTCTTCTTTTTTTCTTTTTTTGTGTGGGGGAGGTGGTTTGGTTTCTGAAATCGGGTAATCCTTTTGTTCTACTAGTCTTGGTATCCAAGACCAGAATAGGCTTCCAAAAGTCTACAATATACTCTAACAGGTGGAAGGCTCTACATACAGATTTGCCAACTACAGCCCTAGAATTTTGAGTAAAGATATTCTAGACATTTGTCTTCAACAGAAAACCAAGATCCTAAAGATGATGCACAAAACAAGAAAGAACCAGAAGCTCTAAATGCAAACTTCCAGGCATTGACCAATAGTTGGGTAAAACTAGCAACACATATATTTGCAAGTAAATAATTGCCACTGCTTCCAAATTGGCCAAATGACCATTATGTTTGCAAGAAAACCAAGTTGCAATGATTTTGACAATACGAACTCATGAAGGGACACAATGTTAAGGGTGCCAATACTGAAACAGCTCATGCTTGCGTAAAGCTATTGCATAGCATTTCAAGATACAAAGTCATGATCCTGAGTGGAGCCACTGAAGTAAAAGGGATATATAACCATAACTAATGGTATGATTTTCGGCTTTTGCTACACATTTTTTTTTTTTGTAAGTAATCGAAATATCATTAAAAAGCGCAACCTAGATACACAGGAAGTATACAAGAGAAACACCTAAATAGAAAAAAGATTAAAAAAAAATCATGAAAACTAAGCAAATTAGGATAAACAAACGCAGCTGTCCAAAGGTAAAGAACATTGAAAAAGAAGGACTTAAGTTCCACTACCATCCTCTCGTGGTCCTCAAAACTTGTATTATTTCTTTTCCTCCAAATGTACCACAAAAGACATGAAGGCACCATTTTCTACATAGCTGCATTCTGAGAACTACCATATAACCCCCCTCCAACAAACAAACAAGTTTACTACTCGTCTATGTATAACTCAAGACAGCCCAATACGACTGAAGGTGGCACTCCACAAGGCACAAACAACCTCACAATGGAGAAGAAGATAATCTACAGACTCCCCGTTCCTCCTACACATACAGAACCAATCGAACACAATAACATGCCGCTTCCTTAAGTTATCCAAAGTAAGAATCTTCCTTAGGACGGTCAACCAAGCAAAGAAAGTCGCTTTCAAAAGAACCTTAATCCGCCAAATACTCTTCCAAGGGAAGAAAGTGCTATCATGAGGGACAAGGACGTTGTAGAAAGATTTAACATGGAACAGTCCTCTTTTGGAGGGGGCCAGCAAAGTTTGTCACAAATCATCGAATTTTAAGACAATAGTTTCTTTTTTGGTCCATTGGAGACCTATTGGGCCTATGGCTACACATAAGAGGTGGCCCTCTCCCTTCCCTTGAACTCCTCACCCCTGGTGAAGGCGGGATTTGATCTCAATTCCCTTGTTCTATGACAAAAGACTTTACCAGTTGAGCCAACCAACACCAAACTGTAAGATGATATTTGGCATGTAATGTATGACACTGAACTTTTAGGCGGAAGACAATTGTAGAAGTCCAAATTTCAGGGGTTTCAAAAGATCCTTACATAATTAAATAAAACTAAGTTAACACATCGAGAGACCGATAATCCAACACAATCACGTCACTGAAAGTTCTATAAAGCTGAGACTGGACACAAAAAAATGAAAATAAAAATAACTTACCGCAATAGCAACCGGTGACAATGGCGAGATTAGTAGCATAAGTAGAAGATATGTTTGCGAGACCGTGAACTTTCCGATGCCTCGACATCAACCCAGCTCCTCCACCAACAATCCCTGCCCAAATCCAAAAAAAAAAAAAAGAGAGAAAGAAATCCCATTTTCATAAATTCAAGACCATATAAATCCTCATTATTCTGAGCCTACCTATACCCAACTGCACCCAATACAAAAAAATTGGTTTAGAAATAATGGTCTCTCTTGTTTTCAGCAAAAAAACAACATAAAACTTAAAATTTAAGAATTTTCTACTTGTTCCAGATGTTTTCTTCTGATTTCTCGGCAACCAAACAGATGGGAAATAGAAGAAATGAGACCTGCCAGGAGAGTAGGGATGAAGATGCGCTCCTTCCAGCTATCAGAGGACGAAGGCGACGATGGAGCCTCTCCTTCTAGGGGCTTTGACTCCTCCGAAGGCATTGTTCTTTTCAACAAAAGAAACAAATGAAAGTTCGATTTGTTTTGATCAGTTGATGCTTCAGCGAGTGACAGTGAGGAAGCGAATGCTAGCAATGATCTTGCAAATGGAAGCTGTGGGACCAATGGACATAGCGGTGCTGGTATTGGTATGGTAATGGACCAATGGTTCAGCTCTTCCGGGTCGGGTTTATTATGGGTTTCCGAAATTTTGTGGGTTTTAAAACCAACCAGAACTCCAAGGATTTGGCTCAAGTGGTAAGAGCCTTGGTCTTTGTGGTTGTCACATGAGATCTAAGGTTCGAATCTCCTTGGGTGTAAACAATTTCTTGGGGCCAGTCCGCCGGCGAAGCCGGAGTATTATCCGATCTGTGTGGAGGGGGCGTTTTACACGGGTCCGAAGTTTACCTAACAAGAGTGGGTCACGAAATAGCCCTGCCTAAGAGGAGTTACTCGTCATTAAAAAAAAAAAAAAAAAACCAACCAGCAAATAAGCTGAAGCATGGGCAACGCTTAAATCTTGACATGGTTTTATTCATTTTCCACACATACAGTGATCAAATGTTCTTATAACTGAAAATATTTAAATGGACCAGGACTGCAAATGGATGGAGTTGTTTATAAACGGTTCGATTTCGATTCATATAAATTTGATTTGAATTTGATTTATTTGCTAAATGAATTGAGCTTAAATATAAATTTAAACTCGCTTATTAAATCAATCAAATTTGTATAAGTTCAACTTTACTCGAATAAATTTGTATAACTTTATTTTTTTTATAGTATTATTTTGACTTGTAACAAAAACATCTTAAATATTTAAAAAGATAAAAAATAATAATTATCTTTCTAATGTGACAAATTATATATGTGTGTATAATAAATGCATATACATACAATAAAACATACATATCGATTTGAGATTGGGATTATTTAAGATTCGAATTAATATATCTAATTAATTCAAATGATAAAATCTTAAAAATAATAAGGAGGAACTATACGTATTTTCTTAGGCCTCGTTTGGTTTGCGGAATGACTATTCCATTAGGAAAAGGAATAGCTATTCTTTAGAATAGAAGAAGGTGGAATGGAATAGTTATTCCTATTCCTTAGTTTGGTTGTAACGATGGAATAAAACACTGAATAGATATTCTTTTATTTGGTATAGTAGAATATGCTGGTGAATAGAATCATATTGTAATCAAATTTCTTAAAATACCATTATAATACAAATATAATTTAAGGACGTTTTCTTCTTTATTTTTTAAACAAAAACTGTTATACTATAATTTTTTTTTTTAAAAAAAAAAAAAAACTGTCAAAGTTTTTTTTTTTAAAAGTTCGTACATTTTTTTTTGTTTTTTTTTTTTTTTAATTGTCAAGTTTTTTTTTTTTTTTTTTTTTTGTAAAAAAAAAAATATATCAACAAAATCATCATATTCACCCATCAATTTTATTTTATTTTATTTTAAAAAAAACGAAAACACATCACCAAATGGTTTCATATAACTAAAAAAAAAAAAAAAAGATGTTGGAGTGTGAGGGGCTTTTATGAGAAGATTTTTAATAATTCTATTCCTGTAGGAAAGGAATAAGTATTTCCTCTCATTTTTAAAGGAATACTTATTCCTCTTCGTAAGGGAATAAGTATTCCTATGAGAATAACTATTCTTATGAATAGGCTCTTACCAAATAAAGGAATGATTATTCCTATGGAATAGTCATTCCATTCCAGGACCTATTCCGCAAACCAAATGGAGCCTTAATCTACCATTTAATTTGCAACATTCTTATAATATTTCAATTTGGTTAATGGATCATATTGATGTACCATGAGAGTTACAATGTCCTCATTCCACAAGGAAAATGATAACATACCCTCCATAATGTAAAAAAATCTTAAAAAAAAAAAACCAATCATACCCACAAACCATGGTCGTCGACTCATGGGTCACCAAACAAGCCACAGCCACATCGTGGATCATTTTTTTTTTTCTACTTTATTTTTATTATTTTTTAATGGAAATTATTTTTTTGTCATTTTGAGAGCCAAAAGGGGCAATATAATCCTAATAGTAGATCGGTAGGGGTATATTGACCAAATTGAAATATGGCCGGGAGGAAGCATTGCAACAAGGGTGATTGATCGAGGGAGTTAAAGGAAGTTTTTTTCTAACTAATTAACTTACGATATATATATATATATATAATGAATGAAAAAGTTAATTATCTATATATATAATGAAAAAGTTTTCATCCCAAGAAAAGACACTCGCAGTTATCAATTATCTGCCTCTATTGTCATGGATCTGATTTGGTTTTAGAAACCAGATCGTGCATCAAGATTATCGAGTGGACCGCTTCTCTATAAAAAAAATCCCTTGATTGTCATCTCCACTAATAAAAAAAAAAATCCCTCTCTCATCTTTGAAATCGCTCCAATTATCAAGATTAAAGGATATCTCTGCTTTTCTCTCCTCTCTGCTGGCATCGGAAGCTTGTAAAGTTAGAAGGAAGGCTAATCTTAAAGGGCCATGTTGTAGCTAAATCGGCTGTAACTCAGTTTTTTTGGTTATATCCCGGGCAATTGCCCTGTTTTTTCAGGGTTGTAGTTTTGTGCTCCCCTTCCCTTTCCTATGCATTGTTCAGGAAAAAATATATATATAAGGAACCAAAAAAGAGAAACCATTAAATCAGTAAGATGAACGCAATTCTTCCGGAGAACAGAATAAACCCAGAATCTTGATTTGCTTTCAAATTTGCCAGTTAAACCAAAAAGGGCCTGACAAATCGATTTAAGATTATACTCAAGCCTTGGCTTTCATAAGGACGCTTAGAATCGTCACCAATTATCCTTCAGTCACAATCTTCGAGATCCAAATATTCAGGAGCTGGTGGGGTGGGGGGAGGAGGTTTGGTTGCCCACTTGATATTTTCATCATTAACAAATCTTGTCCGACAAAGGACCAGGTTCCTTCAAATTTTGACCTCAAAATTATTTGCAGTCAATGATTTCAGTGTGTGATAAACTTAAAGGAGATTGTAAACCCCTGCAACGAAATTTCTCAAAAAGCTTTAGATAAAATGACAAAGTTTTTCTTCAAACTGAATTGAAGTCTATAAATGAACGGCGTGTAATGAGCTTGGAACTAGTTAAGCTTCCAATATTGTGAAAAAAATTTATAGCTCTGCTTGAGTACATAAGATCAAGGATGATGGTGTTAATAACTATATTACATCTAATATTAACTCTTTATTGGGTAAAAGTAATTAAGGATTTGCTTACCAAGAGACAAAGAAACCTACGACAATTACCCTAATACAGGCCTTTATACACCAAAAATTGGAGGCCTATCAGCTAGAACTTAACCTATAGAACTGGAAAAATCAGCCTTCTTGATTCATTATTTTCAAGAGGGTGATGCGTCTGGCTCCACATCTTCTGAAGCCGAAAGACCATTGACTTCATGCTTGCCATCCCATTCGCTGTTCTGCAAGGGAGACTCAGAACTCCTATGCGACCCCGGCCCAAGCCTTCTCTTGTGTTCTGAATTTTGAAAAAATAAAAATAAAGGGAACCAGTTAAATATCCGAGGACATGAACACTGAAGATAATTATGACATAGTCTAGCCAGAAAGATTACTTTTACTAGTTATTGCATGCCGAGTTATCGCCAAGAATTCTTCCCACTTGAATTTCCTAAGGTCTTGCTTCTCCTCCTCAGAAAGCTCAAAGTTGGGCTCCCTCCCACACATGAAAGCAGCCCTGGAAATAAACGAAGGGACTAATAAGTTTAAACATACCTGTAGTTAATCTATTTTGGCAGATAAAGCTTGCCCAAAAATCATCAGCAACGAATTGATTTCCTTCTTTAGCCTGATGATTTCGCACAAAGGGAAATGACATAGACCACCATTATTATTTGTAAGAGTAGATTACAGAACAAAAGCCCAAACATGAGAAACCCAGGAAGTCCAAACGAATAGCAGAATTACCATAAGTAAACAATTCCCATCTTTTGTGTCTAGATTGGACAAATAGCAGTATTATCCCCATTCAAGTTAAAATTGTAGGGATAAATAGGCAGGTGTCATTCTTGGTGAACTAGAAAATTTTCGGAGTGCGCGTGCATGTGCGTGTGCGTGTTCGTGTTCTCTTATATAAAATCCATCTTCCAAATCTTTCTGTTTATTTCTACGTTTCAATAGAATATTTTTTTCCAAAAATCTTAAGCACAACGAAACCATGCTCTTTCAGAAGCTCTTTCAGAAATAGTTACCTGCCCATAATATGTCTTCAATTGCCACCTCATTCATGAAAGCACCAAAAACGTGCATGTGGTGACTATAGTCAGAGCAGCTTAGTACAGTTTAAAGTGGTTTGGATATCCCATAATACAATAGCTCTTGTTCTTGTATTAGCTTACATGCTTTCATGCATTTCAAGGTACGTTCATTTCTGCAAACTATGACATAATCTCCAACTAAAATCCTTTCAAGCCTGAAAACACCCAAGTTCCAGAATAACACTCATTGGCTCCTACTACCCAACCCTAATCCTTTTCATACCAGTAAATCTTAGTATTACACCCTCCCCTTGGAGCATCAATTGTTTTAGATCCCCTAACCTTTTAGCTGCAAACTTGCTGAGTCAATTATTTACACCTCCACACAAATTGTTGATACCCAACATCTTATCGTCTAAGGTCCCAAATGAATGAATTGGTGTTAAACGTGAAGTCTTATGGTCCAGATGGCTGATTTAGAATTCATCAGGAGCAACCTGAATCAAAGGTGACATAATTATAGTCCACTGGCCAACTAATAGAGTAGACTTTGGCTATCTAACATTAATTGAAAGACTGTAAATTAGACTTCCCACTATAAATCAACTTAACTTCCCATAAATCTATGGACCACCCACTTCATTTATTGTCTGTCAGCTTTAAGAATTGTGAGCTTATTTCTACCAGTTTGCAGTTTGCTATGTACTTGCTCTTTTCTATCAAATTGGTGTCTTCTAACATTACAATTTCCAATCGATAGAAAATTTTCTGTATCCAATTGGAGTATTCTAATATTACAATTTCAGATCAATAGAATTTTTTTCTGCAATATTGTGGCTCCTAGAATTAAGGAATTTTGTCAATTTTAAATCAGGGAGAATAATCTTCTTAAAATGTGAATGAGAGAACTGACCAACTTCTTTTGGTGTAGGAATCTATAAGTCATAATCCAGGGTTGTTTGTACAATGCTATAAGCTTACAAGTTTGATATTCGCAATATAACCCTAAATAACACCTAGAGAGCGTGAATAGGTGTTTGTAGACAATCACAACAGATTAAAAATTTCACAAACACAATAATAATTTCCAAAATCAAGTAAAGCATAAAACAAATTGAATACCAGAATTCCAGAATTTTGGTAGCAAAGTTGAAACTTTTGAAGAATTCTTAAAAAGAAAAACCACTCCAGGGCAACCAATCATAGGAAATTTTCCACTATAAAAGACTTAAAATCAATCTATACTTACAAAACCTTTAAAGTAAAGACACTGACTTGTACGGTTGTACCCAACAAACAACCAATTTGTCTTCTACCATTGTAACCCCAGAACTTTGGCCTTTCTTCTATAAAATTTCTCTGCAACCCAAAACTCCAGTACTGAAGGTTTTTCTGTGGTTTAATGAGAAACAAGGAGAGGTTTGTATTTCAGTGTAAGCTTGGAAAGGTTTAGAAGCTCTCCATGAACCAAGAATAAGTGCCTCCACACCTTACGAAAATCATGGCTCAAAAGACTTATATAGGTAGGGAGAAAATTGAGTTTTAAAGGCTAAGTCAACTAAAAGTAAAATTGTCTATGGCCAGTTTGATCAAATAAAGGTCAAGTTTGATTGAACAAACATTAGGATTTCAAAAGATTGCATGTGTTCGATTGAACGAACTACGATCGAATTTACGATCAAAGCTTTCGGGTTTTAGTATGGGACTTGATACACATCTTCGATGGAACTTGAGATCGAAGCTCTCTGGAATTTGTATGTGAACTATAGTACCACTTCAATCGAACAAACTACGATCGAACCTCTCAGTTTTTTGTATGGAACTTGTTAAACAGGTTTGATCAAACAAATTACAATCGAAGTCTTCAAAACTTCAATTCCAACCTTTTCTTGAACCGCATTTGACACCAACTCAACTCTAAACCAAAACCTACAACTTAACAATCCAGACCACATGTCTTGACACAAGAATTTGCCAACACAATAAAACCTAACAAAGTTTTTTGGTTCCAAACAACCAAGCATTAGTGTTTCTAGCTACAATCCTTGAAAAAAGTATAATAACTTCTTATGATGATACAACTAGGAATCGAGATGTTCTCTTTTCAGCACAAAATGAAACATTATAACGACTAAACAGGTTTGATCTGAAGATGCTGCAATTTCAAAGAGAAGTACAAGGCCCATAAGCTTAGATGACACTGCTCATAACAACAAGGTGGTCAATCATCTAATATAAACAAGGGCCACAGGTGGATAAAAAGGCAAAATATTGATTTGTGCAGCTAACCCCACAAGCAGAGGTCATGGTTTTCCCACTTGTGCCAAATGGGAAAAGCAATTTTTTTTTTCTTGGGGCGGGGGTTAAGGGATAGATTCAGGTAATCACAGCAAAAGAATTTGTGTTACATTATCTCATGGTTACTTTAAAATTAATACTGCTCTTGGAAATAAGAATTGTTGGCATGAACAAAGGGTGAGATTCAGAGTACTACCTGTCATATAAACGAGCAGCCTCTTCTTGTGAACCAACAGTCCCCAAGTGAATTTGTTTCTTATCAACTTTTATTGCTGCCTGCCATTTCATGTTCTTGAAATAGACACCTCTCATCAGACATGGTTCTTGGTTTTGAAAATGCTTTCTTCTGTGTCGCTTTCTGCGTTTTACTGGTGGCCCTACAAAAAGAAAATTCAGGCAGAAACATGAGTTGAATTCCACAGGCAAAAACTCTGACTTTCGCACCCAAAAGATCAATAAGAACAGGCTAAACTCATAGATTATCCATTTATACTTCCAAAAAAAAAATGCATTTTCCATGAGAGTCATAGCATGAATCTGGTCCTAACAAATATCAGCCCTTTTTTTTTTTATATATATATATATATAAACAGATATATGAGGTGAAACCCAAATGCAAGGCAAAGTATTCGATAATGGAAGTGAATGGAACCATGCAATCAAACAAGGCAAATGTCCGTTAAATCAAACTATGGAAGAGATCAAACACTGTTCCAAACCAGAAACCTAGATATAAAAAGTTTCCAAAAGAAGGTCCAAAGCCTTTGAGACCATTGACGATCAAACTAAACATTTGGACCTTAACTTCTTCCCCTCAAAATTCACTTTGCACTCAATTTATATGAAGTAAATGACACAAATGGGATCCTCCACCAAATGATTGATCTCTTCTACTCAAAAACTCCACATATTATTTAATGGAAATCAAAACCATTCAAGCAACCACCATAAGGACCCTAGAGAAAAGTAAACGGGTCCAGATCTAATATGCCAGGAAGCTATGATGCACAAGGTGTCTGAAAAACTTGGTTCAGTCACACATGCAACATGTGCAATATTGGATCTGTCATTGCATGAATTTTCCTCATTGCTTCTCCAAAATCAACAGTCACCCATGAAAAAAATAAATAATTAATATTTTCAAAATATAGACCCTCCAGAAGGTAGAATTTCCATTAATATGACATATAATTCGTTATGAATTAATCTCGCAAAGAAGTAGACTGTGAGGTAAACAAAGAGGACTCAACAGATTAAGAACTTGAGCGTGCTCCTGAGAATTCATCTGGAGAACAAACAGATTTTAGCCAGATGATATGACTTTCACAACTAATCTTATGTGACTCACTAAGTTTACTAAAGATATCTGTTAGAACTACTGATAGGTATACAAAAATTTTCACCATTAATGTCAACAAATGCCTTAGAAGGCTCAACTTAGTGATTTGCAATAAGGCTAGTAGAAGATGAGGAAGATAATTTACAAGGAGAGGACTAGTTTCGGAGAGTTTTCAGTTAGGTAACATTTACGATATTTTACATGCAGAAGCCTGCTACTTTGATTAAACTACAAAATTTTAGGCTTTATATGATGACAGCGTGTGATATTCTCACACTTGATATTATGTCCCCTAAAATCAAGTTATTCATTTGGTTTTACATGATCTTTAACAATTATACAAAAATTGGGTGTCCGTTCTTGAAGCATATCTAAAGAATAGTAGTGCCTTGACAACAACAGTGAGCAAGCAAAGGCCACAAAAAGTTTATGGATGAATACCCAGTTAAGAGATACTCATCTAGGATTTGATTAGGGGAAAAAATGGAAAAGAATAGTTGGGAAAAAATCGATCACACTGTTTGTGCTCTGGATAAGCAGTATGTGCTGATATCCTGCAGAAGAACTCATAAAAATATTGAGGATCTAGATCCTCTGAACTTACCGATAGAAGTATCGTTCAAACGCCACAATCATTAAATACAACATAAGATTGTGTAACCCACTTCCCACTTTTCCAAACCAAGAATATCTGATGACTTGAAGAGGAGGCTTTCATATGAAACCATTTGAACTGTAGCACCAATTCCATCATCTTATTTTATGAGAACTCCAAATGCGTCAACTTTTTTCCTTGTTTGTATCACCTTCCCTCGTCATTTCTATTCTCGTCTCAGATCCTTCTGGTATATAATACTCCCCCAACATATCCTTATTAATTGTTTCAAAATAAGAAACAGAAAATGTTTTTACGTGTGTCTCTGTAAGGTATCCAGTAATTGTGACCATTTGATAGATTACTAAAGAAAAATTCTCTAAAAAGACACAAAATATTAATGCTCTTTGCACAGGAAATGAATGAACATATTTAAGCCCATTTTGACATATTTAACTCAAGCATATATAGGGCAGATAATTCACAGAACAACAAACCTGCAACTGGTTGAATGGGCTGCCCTTTTGATGAGCTTGAACCAGATTCATTTGATGATCCAGGTCCTACTTTATTCTGGGAAATATCAAATAACTTAAGATAAGCTTAAAGCATTCAATGGAAATCATATATCTAGCAAACATCCAGCTTACTGCTTAACAATTATATCAAGGGTAAATTACACTTTACCCCTCAAACTACAACCCTGATCTCACATGCACCTCCAAACTATAACTCATTTCAATTCGGACCTATAAACTACCAAAATGTTTTGAGTTGCCCCATTCTTACCGAAAATACCCCAAGTTGACACAAAACAAAAATAAATTGACAAAAAAAAAAACCCACCCTCGCTGGAGGGGGTGGAGCCACCCCACAGTCCCTGCGAGGGTGAAGTCGAAGAAGGGTCAGCCAGTCCAGGAGGTCCACATGCAGTGCAGTTGGGAATGGGGAGCTTCCGCAGGTCTCCCATACAACTCGCAATGCCATTGTCATGGTGCAAACCTTCAAGAACCGTAGCGATGAGTAGTTTGTGAGCAGGTTGTGGATGGGGGTGATGTTGTAGGGCTCTGATTTGGCTGGATCAGGCCTGCGACTAGGCCAGAGATAGCTGCTACCAAAGGCTCATGGTATAGGGGAGACCGGAGCTAGTGAATTTAGGATGAAGGCACCCTGATGGGATATACAGAGAGAGAGAGAGAAACGCCCCCACAGGGGGGAGGGGCTCAAACCATCCCCACTACCCCCTGCAATGGACTTCCACCCCCGCAGGGGCAGTGGGTATGGCTCTATCCCCTCTCCTCCGTAGGGTGGGCTTTTTTTTTTTCATTTTTCTTTTTTTGGCAAACTGTGGATATTTTTGGTAAAAGGGGTGCAACTTGGAACATTTTGGTAGTCAATAGGTCCGACTTGTAGTGAGTTGTAGTTTGGAGGTGTAAGTGAGATTAGAGCGGTAGTTTGAGGGAGATAAAGTGTATTTTTCCCTTGTATCTATAAAGCATAGAACCTAATGCACCTGAATTTTTTCAAGGCATTGATCAAGAAGAATATATCTTTGGATATGCCAATTAAATCTACCATTGTGTTTGGATGGAATTGGCTATGTGACATGAATATAAAGTTGCACCAAAAGTTTGATTCTAAGATATCTAAATAAGACAAACTTCAGGAAAAAAAAATGTTACGGGTATAGCACAAATTTGAGAAGATGGTCTCATATCAAGGCAGACAACAACTTCAATGATCGATATGATGCTTATAGCTAAATAAATAAGGACTAACAATTCTTACTCCCACTGGCTGGTCTACATCACCCGAAGGCACTGGATGCACTCTGACAGGATTGGTATTCTGGGTAGGATTTTCAGGAGCAGTTCCATTGAAAAACCTAGGAAGTGGAGCTATGAAAGAACTTCTCCCTGCAGGGGCCCATCAGTTTTAGTTATAAAACAAGATTCTAGTTCAGCAGAATGTAATTTTACTTAGAAGTAGTAGCACAAAGATAGACTGATAGAATTAATGTTTAACCTCAAATAGAAAACTTCACTAACTACTCATTAAAAAAAAATCATGTTAATTACTCTGAGTTATGGCAGCCTATATAGGGATCGTTCGATACAAGCACTTGATCATTTCTACATCTAGAGTACTTACCAGAGCATAGTCCCAAGAGCTTGCGCCTTCGTAAGCTCACCATGGTTTGACTCAAATCTTCCAATTAATGTACAATGGTTCACTTGATGGCCTTTCCCATATATCACCTAGCTCCTTGGGTCACAAAAGGCAGCAATTATAACAAAAGTACACATGAAACCAAGTTTCAGATGGAAAACTTGAAAATGACAACCATTAATCAAAACAATACATGTTAAATACATTATTTGAATCTGTTCTAAAAGAGAATATAACAACTTACAGGCATTTGTATATGATAAAGATGAATAAAATATTAACTAAATACAGAATGCTCATATAAAAGTATAGAGAACAGCGTTAGTTGAGGGCAGCAACATATGATGGGAATATATTACTCTATGACACTGGTGTCTAAAGCAATTTCCTCATACACAAATAGATACAACTACTGTTTCTCATATACTTGATTTGAGCAAAAAGAACAGCTTCCTCCAAATTCAATCAAAAGGAATACAACCAAAAATGAAAAATTGGAGAACATGAATTCATTTGCCACAAGAAACGTCTTTTCTTCTCTTTGTATTTCATTTGAAAGCAAACTTCAAACTGAAGGATAACTTCCACCAGCAGACAGCCTTTAGTCATTATAAAAATCCTTGATTCCATTTATTTTTCAAGTCCACTCGCCCATGAAATGGAAATCTCACTTCCACGCACATTGCTACCGAAACCATTGTCATTGTGAACATCAAAATGAATACAGGATTTAACAAATTCAAGAGGAACCTAATTAAATCACTACTGGACTGAACATTTCTTCTTTGCGAATAAGATTGTTGTTATAGGTCGGTCTTGGCTACACTTACTGCACCTGATGGACTTTTCCCCACACACAAACAAAATCTGTATATGTGTGTCTGTGTGTAAAGCGTCAGGCAACTGTTCTACATTTAATTGGTACGTGATTGTCAAAACTCCATAACATCATGAGCAAAGCTAGGCATTTACTAAGAAACTACTATATATGACCAGTGGGATACAAGATCATCCCGTGACCAAATATCAACCAATATCACCCAAATTCATCTTAAAAGCAATAAAGGACGGGTAAAAAATTGATATTTATGGCAGTTAGCTAGTTCCAATGCCAAATGCCCAATATATATCTCAGCACTCAACACTATAACAGGAATACATTGATGAAACAACTAACAATGATTTCCCCTCGATGTTTCATTAAAACCCCAGCTTGGTTTCGATTTGTATGCATTGAAGATTATCTTGAATACAGATACAATCCCATATGCAATTAAAATAAAAACTAACCAATACAAACACCAAAAACCTACCATCGCATTGGTTCAATCTTCTCTAAGAGCTGCTGAAATTGGTATATTAATTGCAAGTTAGTAGAAGGGTGATAAAACTTAAAGCCCACGAAGAAAAAAAAAAAAGTTCTTACTAGGAACCCATTAAAATTTGTACACACTATCTAATCCCAAAACACTCATCGTGCTAAATGGGATCAGAATTCAGGGCTGCCAAGAAAAACACCCAAAGAGTTCCATAGTAGGATTCCTAATCTCTCTCCTTTAGAAACCAAGTCAACCCGACCAACCTACCACCTTTCTTGGAGGGGTTAATGGTAAAGACAAACTCAATTACCATACACAAAATATAAAGTCCAAAAACCACACTTGTTCAAGCCAAAACACATGAATCAAGAAACCCAGAAAGCCAATATGAGAAAAAAAGAAGAAGAGTTCTCTGCCATCGAAGTCGTCAACGCGGAATGCTTATGAGTCTATGACCAAAAGACCCAGCAGACAAGTCAAGCATGGACTACCCAAAAAAGCAAGGAAAAGAACTAAGCAACCAGGAAAAGGAAGACATTGTTTGTACCTGAAGATGCGGAGAAGGTGGCGGCTGTGGGGGGTGGAGCCGGAGGATATTAAAAGAGGGTTGGTGAGAAATTGTTGCAAAGGCAAAGGGATTAGGATTTTTTAGGAAGGAAAGGTGGTGAGCGTGTATGAGAGAGAGACAGACAGAGACAGAGACAGAGACAGAAACAGAGAGCGTATGTATTATGTTTGTGGCTCATGCATCTACCACCTTTTGTTTTTATGTCTCTCTTCTCATTGTATGGAGAGGAGGGTGGTGGTGGTGGAGGTGGTTTAATGGTGTGGACAGAGAAACAGTTCTAGAGAGAGAAGGTTGAATTAGAGTAGGGGAACGTAAGCTTCTATGTGCCTTACTTTCGTTCATTTCCACTGCTACCCTTTTGAACCCTCACAATACCATGACACCGTAGCTAACTTCAAGACTGCCAATTTACCATATGGCCCCCCAATAATGTTTGACTTTTTCATCAAGGTGGTGCCCCTTTTAGGGTTTTAACTAATCATATATAATATCTTTCGTTTTTTTTTTTTTGTGAATAATATCTTTTGTTGTTAGAGCCTTCGTTTGCCAATGTTTTTTTTAGACGCTGTTTTTTCTTTTTTTTAAAAAATAAAATAAAAAATAAAGGTAAAAATAATTTTAAATGCTTTGTGAGAATTTTATGTTTTTGGTTGTTTGTTAATTATTGTTGTTTTACAAAAAAAAAACAAAATGGACAAAGAAAAAGTGTTATCAATTTTACTACTAAAAAAAAAAAGAAGATAATATGAGTTTATTTGTAGATGGAGTTATGTAAACCTTCGCGTTATGCTTTTGTTTTTTTTGAAAAATTGTTTAAAGTACTATAAATTTTATTATAATCAATTATAAACTTATGTGACAATTCATATTTTATGAAAATATGTGTTATATGGACCGCTACATAGCAGTTTACATTTTAATTATTAGCAAAATAAGTATTTCGTAAACTGTTAAGTCAATTTGCAATAAACTTATAATAACAGTTATAGCATTCCTAACTAAATTGCACATTATACATGTACAAATGTTCAAGAAACACTTTAACTTTCCTTGTCCTTATTTTATTCAAAAAAAAAAAATATTTTCTCTTTCCTCAGTTTTTCTCTTGACATTGATTTGAAATAATTTTTAAATAATATATGAAAAATGATAAAACGAGTTATTGCGAAATGTATTTAAATAAGAAAGTAAAAATAAATCCGCTTTTCTAAATTTAGAAAAAAAAAATATAAGAAAAACAGTTGCTAATGTTCTTACTTCTTAAACAATAAAAATTGAGTTAGGTAAAAGAATTTGTAAAGTAGATTACTCAAAATTGTTTTTGTTTATATTTAAAGCTAAATTATTTATATTTTTTTCCCGCAATGGGAGAAAGGAAGGAGAAAAGGACATCAAATAAAAAATACAAAAAGTGGGTGGGGATAACCAAACAAAGACCCCAACACATTTATATGGTGCAAGAAAACCCTAAATTATATTAAAAATGGTCCATATAAATGAAAAAGCTCATTAGATTCAATGGGCCAAAAAGGGCCGCCAAAAATGATGGTTTAAAGGGTGCTACAAGCAAACTAATGAATTAGCACCGGTAGTAATTAGATCATAGCCGCCGAAAAGAAGTACCACCGCACGAAGAAGGCTTGTTTTGTTTGAATACCCTTTTAATCGAAATAATCTCAGCCCTTAACTTTTTCTTGCTTGGTCTTTTAGGTCACTCACTACAAATAGAAGGGCAATAATGTTATTTAACAGAGACCCGTATTCCCGTACGTAGGAGATACTATGTTATCTTTTGACAACTGACGGAAATCGGATGAGGGATAGACTGGGGTTTGTTGGAATTGTGGAGGGTGAGACAAAGGATGAGAAAAATGATTAATAGTGTGAATTGGTTGGTAGCGAGTGAGGGGCACCGACGAAACGGTGATTGGGTGGGGCGGCCTGCCGTGTGCAGGCGAGTGTAGATAATTGATAAATCGATCCTATGATACCAATATAGATATGCCTTATTTACTACCAATTTTGGCACGTTGATCAATGTCAGCAAGTTTCTGCCCAAAAACAGAAATCAATTTTAGGTTATTCTCTTAGCTACCAAAAATCTAAAATTGGTCGAAACCTAGTAGTTTTAAGATTAGAAATCTTAAAACTTTTTTTTTTAATGATCGTGTATTGTTTTAGGACATATTTGATACACTTAATGATTTTTTTTAAAAAAAATAAGAATGGATATTATTAAAAATATAAAAAATTAAATGGAATGATGATTTTTATTATTTTATTTAGTGACAACACATTTGCTTAGTGGAATTGAACCAAAAATTTTAAAATATTTAAGAATTTTTAAAAAATAATCTAACTATTATATGGGTGGTTAATAAGCATCGGGAATGGTTTTGTCCACTCCTGATGGTATCGAGGGTGGTCGCATCACCTCTTTTATTCTATTAGGGTGCTCGGTCACCCATAAAAATATTCAAAGTTTTAAATATATATATAAATTTTGGGTTTGCAAAAAAATAATGTGAATTTTTTAAAAAAACACATTTTGTTCTCCTACAAATAACTATAACTCTATTTAGGGGAGGAATGATATGCAACCAAATAAATGTGACATTGGGATTATGAGTCATATTCTATTTCTATTGTGAACTGTAATTTTTTCCAATTATATATATAGGCCAAAAAGTTTGACTTCCCCCTATTAAACCAAGGAATCTTCGTACCCAAACCTCCCACCGGATCATAGCCCACAGCCTATTTTGACTCGGACACAACACAAATAAAAGAAAAAAGGAAAGTGAACATCCTCTATTGTTTTGCAACGCAACGACAACTCTTATTTGCCTCCCTTATTTTGCAACGCAGCAACAATTACTCAATTCACTCGACGACTGTCTTTATTGTTTGCCTACTTTTTTTTTTTTAAGTGGTTGTACTTATTCTTACAATATTTTCAATTATGAATATTATCAAAAAAAATTGAATATGCATTTTTTAATGACTATTTGATATCATACATCACAAGAAAAATTATTGCGAAAGTACAAATTCAATCATATATAATTTTTAGAATCTAAAAGAATGTCTAGATGATCGAGTTAAAAATAAAAACATATTAAAAATTGATTATTTTATGTTTTTGTTTTTGTTTATATTTTGTTAATACGACATGGATACTATCATACTAAATTTATTTTTTTATATATTAATTAAGTATTAAATAGTAATATATTTCTCATTAATGCTTTCACCTCCTTTTATAAAAACTCTTAATCATTTGTTTCGTCCCTGACTTTAATCATTTGAATTTCATTTCACTGCCATATCCTTTACAAGAGAATGGCTTTGTCTATAAATGTGTTTTGCGGGTTGTGTTTTGTTTTTATTTAAAAAGTATTATAATGTAGCATAAAAATGAAAATTTATCTACGTGTGTATGTTTTTAAGAGTGTTTTTATATTTAAATTATTTGTTAAATAAATTTTTTAACAAACAGAGCCAAATAATATCCCTAGCCTTTGTAGCTTTAAGACTTATTAGATTCTTTAAAGTTGTAATGATTTACACCTTGCTGGTAATGCGTAAGTACGTGTTAAGACAAATTATCTTTTTTTAAATTTTTTTTTTTTTTTTAGTGACCGATAACTTTTAAATATGTCAATTTTTTGGCATCCCAGCGGAGCTTCAATCAATCTGATGTAGTAAAAGTGATGGCTTTCCTAAATTGGGTAAGAAATTAAACATTATACCAATAAAGCCCAAACCCTCTTTTGATGCGAAATGATTGAAAAATTCTAGACATTTTTCTTAGCAATGCAACAAAAAGTAAACAAAGTTTTAATGAGGGTGACGCTATCTCCTCATGAGAATGTGCTATTTTCTCACTTTTCCATCTTGAGATTTATGGAAACAAGGACTTGATATGAAAATATAAGACTTTGATGTTGGAATAAGAAGGAAGTTTAGCTGGGATCATAAGTATTATTAATCCGTAAAATAAATCTTTGTTCTCTTTAATTTTATATTTTGAGAGGGGACAAAGTTCCTTTATTATCAGATTGTTCGAATTTTATAAAAATTTAAACAGTATAAAAAAGAGAGCTGTAAAGTCCACTTATCACGAGCAGCTCACAGTGCAAAATCTATATGCCTAAGACAAGTGAATCTTGTAATTTCCTCTCCTAAGCTTCTAAATTTTATCAACTTAATTATAAAAAACCTCAATCCAAATATAAGGGTTGGTTGGCAACGGGTCTTCTAATGTGTGAACATACTTATCTGAACACAAAGATAGACTGTTGGAAACATATTTGGATAAAGAGATTAAAAAAAAAAAAAAAAAACACTCATATTTATTACTCATGTCGCTAATAATCTCGTATCCATATCCGGTTGGCAACCAATCTGATCAAGAAAATTATTGGTGAGTTATTGGGGCCCAAAGTCATGTTATGTAGCTGACTGCCACAAATGCAGCAGTCGAATGGAGTGAATGCTCGGTACAAGCGAGATGTACAGTAGAAGATCTCTCGACTGTCACATACGTTTTTTTTTTTTTTCGTAAGTACTGTCACATACTTTAATAGAATGGAAAAGACGACGTCTAGTCAAAAGAGAACAGCGAATAGAAAATCACCGTATTGCGCACGTGTGGAAACCCAGCTCCGTCCATATCAACATATAGGCCGTCACGCGCACGTATGGACCGAAGGTAGCCGCACGATGATTGATCTTTTCGTTTGTACGACGCTTACGTCCAGTTCAGCATGGGACCCTTTTGTATGCGTGTCCAAAAGTTAACGGTCTCGATAGTCTAAAGCAATGGTAGAGATAATAAGGTCAACCATCTCGAGAACCATGAAAATAAAAAAATAAAAAAAGAAGAAGAGGAAGAAGAAGAAGACAAAGTATAATATAATAGTATTAACAACACTTTTTTTTAAAAAAATTTTTTTTAATGTAAGAAATAAAATTATTTTTTAATTTTTTATTTAAATGTATTCTACAACAGCTTTCATTTATTTTTTTTATATGAATTAAATATTATTTAAATTAAATATTAGAAAAAAAAGAGAAAAAAAATAAATTATTTAATATTGTTTTAAATAAATGGTAGAGAAGAGAGAGATGAGAGAGAAAGTTTTTATATTAAAATAATGCTAAGAAAACCATTTTTTGTTCCTTAGATAAAAGAAACTAAAAGTGGTTCCTTTCGTATTTATGTAGTTTAAGAAACACTTAGAGAAGTTGCTGCAAGAACTTTTTTATGTATTTTTAACGGTTTTTCTTACATTAAGAAAGGAAATGGGGTTTAAGAGAAGCTACTGTTTATGCTCTAATATCGGTTTTAGATTGCTTATAAAAATAGAATTTTTAAAGTTAAATATATTTTTTTTAATCAAAAGTTTTAGTTTTGAGCTTTTTTAAAATTACTAATTATCAAACCAAAATTATACAAAAAGCAAGCCATGATCCTGTTGCATTCTTTTTAGTGTAGCACGATTTTAGTGTAGCACGATATAAGTTCTTAGAAATACTATTCCTTTGCAAGCCGATTTTATAAGGATATAGCATTTGGTATTTCAGCTATCACAATGTAGAGTATGGGAACAAAAACCGGTTTGTGAATTTGAATTTACAAAAATTGTAGCCGTTGCCGCGACGGACCAGAAAACACAGAGAGAAAGAGACATAGGGAGTCAGGGACGTAGGGATGGTGTGGAGGGCGAGAGAGAAGGTGACGGGGGAAGATCGTAGCCCCCAAGAAGACTAATCAGATAAGATTGTTTAAAGGTATTCTCCCTGATTTCTTGGTTTTCTTAAATGGGTTTCAACTTTTCGTTGCCGATTGTTCTAATTAAGGTTTTGTGGTGCTTCATCCGCGCTTTCAGTTCATAAAACCTTTATTGCATTTTGTAATTTCGCTCAGATTATCAAGGTTGTGGGTCTAATATGAACCTGGAGTATTTGTTCTTTTAACGAATCATATCGAGATTTTGTTTGCTGTTCGAGATTTGATATGGATTTGTTAAAGATGCTAGCTCTTCTTATTGAAATTAAGGAGGGTGCATGGCCAACCCTTTATTATTATATTTGTAGATGAAAAAGATGCTAGCATTAATAGAAGGTCAGCGATCATACTTTCTTGCCTTGGCCACTATTGAGTAAGAAATATTTCAATTTTCTTTAGATCACTATCAAGAAGGAGAAACTCATAGTATAGATGATGCTTATGCGTGAAGGTAGAAATAGTAGTGGTTGTTAACCAAATGGAGTCTTGAAAATTTAGAGGTTGTTTGATAAAATTTATTGAAAAGTATTTTGAGTTTTGAAAAGAGTTTTTTAAAAAGTAAAAATTGAGAACTGTTTTCGGTGGGATCACATGTTAAAAAGTGTTGTCGGTAGGTTCTGCACAAGAAAATTTATTTGATAAATTGAGAAGTGTTTCTGAAAAGAAAAAAAATTGATAAAGTGTTTTCTAAAATTAAAAGAAATAAAACAAAAAAAAAGCCAAAAAATTGTTTGGCCTTGTTGGAGGCTGGCCTCCATGGGTGGCAACTGCCAGCTCTCTCGTCTGTGAGGGGTGGAGGCTGCCATATAGAATGGCCACTACGAAGATCTGGCAGCCACCACTGGGCCGTCAAATAGATTGGCGGCTACCGCATGGCTGCTAGGCACCTTGGTAGCTGCCATGCAGATGTGGCTGCAACCACTCATCGAGGCAACCTGAAAAGACAGCATTATTTTATAAATGTGTGGAAAGTCTTCTAAAAAGTGTTTTATTTTCTGTTTTTAAAAAGTTTTTTGTGTTTTTTTTTTTTTAAAAGTATTTTGTGTTCTGTTTTTTGAAAAATGTTTTATTGTCTGTTTTGAAAAATTGTTAGTGGTGGGGGTCATAGCTAAAAACCCGTTTGGTAACTATTGTGTTAGACGTGTTTTTCAGTGTTTGAAAAGTGAAAATACTTCTAAAAAAATTAGCCAAATAGGGGTTTAATTTTTGTATTTTCAAGTAGAGCACCAATACAGACCTAAAATCCTATTAAAAAAGATGGTGCCTTTGTAAGGATGCCTTTAATCAACCAATGTCAAGGCCACAAAACTTGCATCAAACTTGTCAACGTTGAACTCTCCTTAATTCCTACCATCTCCGTTGATAGAAGAAAGATAAGTTACAATGTGAGTTGGACCTTGTAAGAAAGATTCTCACTTGACCAAAAGATGCAGACAGGTTTTGGTCTAGTTACAAGGAGTCTGGGAGAGAAGGTGGTAGCCCAAGCTGAGCTAAACCTGACCTAAAGGTATGCATGGTTAATCCTTTTGATCTTTATTCTAGTGGCACTCTTATCAATTATTTGTTCAGGTGCTTTAGCGAGCCTTAACTTATCTATAGGCAAATAAGAGAGTGTGAGCATGTAGAGTCGTGACTCTTTCCTTTAGATGGATCCTTTGTTGGCAAACCCATTTTAAGCCTTCAATTCCCCTTGAATGGATCTCTTATTGGACAAAAAGGCTGTGAAAGTTGATTTCAGTCAAGCTTTCCTTACTTAAATGGGATTTGGAAAGGAGGATGTCCTGAGCCAAACACAAGCAATTAGTCTCAGAGAGTAATGAAGTTGGATCAAGAAGGTTGAAAGCAAAGCTCGTGTCGTCAACACTTCTGATTTGTCATTGAATGATTTCTCATATGTGTGAAGATGGGTTCTCGTCTTTTTCTTTTTAGTGTTGGGTTGAACTTCAATCATATCATGATAATGGATTCACTTGGTTTCATTGGTCTTTTGGTGAATCTGGTAGCTATTACTTTTTGTGAAAAAAGATTTCAAATCAGCCTTCTTCACTCAAATAGAATTTAGAAAGGAGGATATCCCAAACCAAACACAAGGAGTAAGTAGTCTTAGAAAGTAATGAAGTTGGATCAAGGGGCTGAACGCCATGCAGTAAATCCCACATTGTCAACACCTCTTATCTATGAGTGACTGATTTCTTGAATGTGTGAAAATGGGTATACCATCTCATCTGTTTTCTCAAAGTTGTAAATTGAACTTCGATCATGTCATGATGATGGATTCAGTTGGTCCCATGGATCTTTTTGTGAAGCTTATAGCTATCAATTATTAGACAATGAAAGTGGGGCCAATTTCAGCATTCCATGGAGTTGGAATGTAAGAGTCTCATGTATTTGCTTATAGAAAGGATCATTCTCGAGAATTACAGCATTGGCTACTTGCTTATCAAATGCTCTGGCCCTTATCAAACCAATGCTTAAGCTTGTTCCCTAGAGTGTTAATCCTCTATTCCAAAGAAAAAGGGAAATAGCTGTGATTGAATAAAAACTGGTACTCTACCATCTAGTGTATAATGTAATAACCAAGGTTTCTATTCTAAAGAAACCTGATTTTAGGTTTTGGAAGGTTTCTATTTTGATGGAATCTCATAGAATAAGAGTCTTACTCTATGGGGCGGTAGTGTGCTACAACTAGTAGCCCCTTTCTTATTATTAGTAAGATAGGCTTGGACTCTTACTAGGTTTGGATATCTTATTATTAAAGAGAGGAGAACATGGATTCACTTTGCCAAGGAGAGAATCAGTCTTTATTTTCCATCAAAAGCGAAACACCCTTTTCTTAAAGCTGAATTTGAAGTTGTATTTACTTGATACATTGATTCTGGATCTGTCTTTCTGGGATGATGCAGAAGGAACTTTTTAAGCCATTTGCACATTAGGGACGTGGAACATATGTGATTTATTGAATGGTAATGGAGCTTGCTATTTTGTCTATTGGTTGAAATGGTTGAAAGCTGATGCATTCAACGCATTGTTTTCAGTGAATCACCACACTCAATATGATCTCCAAAATAAAAAACATGACCTTGGGCAAAGAAGGTTATTTGAATTTGAATTAGGCCATTAACTTAGGATAAGCATATTAGGAGTAGATTTAGTTTAGTGTGAAAGTCATAAGAGTTCGGAGTTTCTGAAAATTGATGGCAAGACCCAAGAGATATGCACTATATATAGACAGTTGAAATCATAGAGATTAGTCACTTGTCAGGAAAATGGATTAGAGAGTTATCTTGCTTGCTATTTAGGAATTTTGGTATGAAGCGGAAATACAACTAAGGGCTCAATGGTTAGTCTTTCATGAAGCTTTCACCTTTCAGTAACTGTTTTCTACACCACTTCATCTCAATAGTGTATTTCCTGGCCCTCTTGACGTTTAGAGGTTTTCTTCCATATCTTCCCTTCATTCCACTCAACTCCATGAGCTATCTACTTGTGTGATTCTTTGAACTTTCGAAATTCAAATTTGATATCTAGAGTTTATTCAATTCCATGGTTGAATTTGTTCCTTGAAAGATTGAGATCTTTAGGTCAAATATCCAATTCTGGATCAATACACAGATGCATTTCAATTTTGTTGTTGTGTTGCTGCTGTCATAACTGTTTTAAGATATGCTTTTGCTTCCAAAACTTTGGAATAGAAAGTCGATTTGTGCTGTTCTTGTCACAAACGTCACAAAATCTTAAGAAGTGCTGTCTGGTCAAATTCAAAGCTCTTAAGAGTCATTCGAAGTCATTCAAATGAAGAATTGGTTGAGAATGGATGGTGCCACGAAAGCATCTTCTTTGTCATTTTTTCCATTGATTTCATTCTTCCTCTTTGAACTCTCTCTGTTTGCTCCATGTTATTTTATTCTTTTTGTGAAGTTGTTCCTCGAGTAAAAGTGAGCACTGATAGAAAAACCTGTCATCTTGTCAGAAGCAACTGTACACCATATAGGAAGGCCATCTAGGAATTCTAGGATTATTAGTTGACCTTTTTTTTTTTTTTCTAAGTGGATTATTAGTTGACCTTACTTCTGTTATGGTTATAACTTGTTTATGCTTTGCATCTTATTAATTATGTCCTGTTAATCACTACTTGGTTGTTGCAAATATCCCAGTTTATTTTTGTTTGCAGTGCTTTCCATGCTTTGTTCTTAAATCATGGATCTATGGAAGAATATATTTTCAACCGACGATTAATTTAGTGTAAGAGGTCGGTCGTGCACGCCATGGGGGTCGACCATGGCCCTTGCACGTGATAAATGCCCTAAGAAATCCCCATTGGCTAACATAAAATGGGAGTCTTTCTTTGACCATAGCTGTTGACAACGTTTGATCTTTTACTAACATAATCCTATGTGGCATTAGCACAACCAAGTAGCCCTTTTAGCTGCCCAATCAGCCTATGACCTTGACTGGATTAGCTCAGCTAAATGATTTTGGGGTTTGGGTTTTTTTTTTTTAAATAATAATAATAGGTGATTAATGTGATACAAAGTATAAATAATGTTATAAATTTTTTGTAAGGAAAGTAAAAAAAAAAAAATAGTAAGTTTTTTATTTGAAGTAATAAAAAGTTATTGATATAGATAAAAAGTGGAAAAAAAAAAAAGTTGTTAGAATAGTGATGTTGACTTTGGAGAGAAAAAAATGAGAAGGGAGGAAAAATACTTGCCAAACTAGCCCAGTGTGTTAGGCAAAACCATTCTTATTTTTTGTTTTTTAAATAGTAATAAGAATTGATTGATGCGATATAAAAGTAAAAAGAGTTTTGAATTCTTCTTGAAAGAAAAGTGAAAAAGAAGTTTAATTTTTTTTTTAGAAAAAAAAAAGAAAGGAAAAAAGAGTGAGTTATCAAACAAGCTCATATCTCTCAGTAATTTAGGCTCTCCAATATCAAAACCTTATTTCAGAATGGAGGATTTCTCTTGCTATCTCGGATACTCTTTGACATGTTTTTTATCCTATAGAGTTGGACTGCTACCAAGATTTTTAGGAGGGTTAATTTTTGCTCCCATAATTTAACTAAATGAATGATTCATCCTTATTTTCAGCTTTATGTTTTCTCTTCTTGACCTCATACGTTATAATTATTATTTCTTTCTAAGTAAATACAAGGGGGGACAGGGAAGGAGAATAAAAACATCGAAGAGAAGACAAAAAAGAAGGGTGTATTAAGAAATCCAGGCAAGGATCTCCTTCCAACTACAAGATCTACGTGAGGTGAAGATTTTTCAATTACATGGTTGACATTGAGGGATTTGTTCCCCTTGCCTTGTGTATAAATACCCATGTGTAAAACAATAAAATTCAAGTAAGCAATACAATACCTTCTTCGATTATTATCTCTGATTTTCTTCAGGGTAGGGACAGGCCTTCCCAGTACATCCATGACAGTTCAAAAAAAAACAAAAACTAAAATCTACTGGGAATGGGCTAAATGAATGGCCCGGCCCATTAGATTTTTGACCTCTTCCATTTTTTTTTTTTTTTTTTTTTAACAAAGAACAAACTAAACTACAGACAAGAAATAACCCAACAACAAAAATCAGAAAAAGAGAAAAAGAAAGAAACCAAATACAAGCAAATCAACAAAGAAACTCAATCCAAACAGATGTTTAGTACCTCACTATTTCGAAGGGAAACCCAAGATGAGAAGGTTGAGTGGGAAAACTGGTAGCGCAGCAGATGGCGGCCCTTGATCGGAAATGCTAACAACCTCTACTAGATATTCCTTGACAGTGTTGTAACTATAGTTACACATTTATACATATTAATGGGAAACTACTAAACTTTACTGTTGCAGCTGTTGTAACAAGTAGCAGCAAATGATTCCCGACTTTTCACACCAGCTGCCACATGAAGAACACAAATGAGATTCTTATGATTTATATAATAATAATTATATATAAGTAATATATTATCAACAACGTCACACCCTAATTTTTTTGCAAAACTAGATTAAAGAGTAAACTAGAAGGTGCCGGTCCCTACCTATACTTTATCTACACCCACTTTAAGAGGTGTAAAAAAAATTAGAAATATGTTTTTGTTGGTTCTTTTGTGGCTGGTGTTTGGAGCAATTGTATTTGATCACAGTGCGGTATAAATTATTAATACGATTTGGGTATATAATATCTACCGGAGTTGTGTAATATAGTTAAAAACACTGCAAAGGGTATAAGTAAGAGTTGGTAGCATTCCGGTCCAAAGGGCCGGTTAGGCACATTAGCTTTGTTATAGGTTTTTTGACCACCCTTTACTAATTTCTAGAGGCATTAGGTTTGTGAATTGTTTTGGCATCCCGCGCCCTACCGTTAGGATTTATTCATCGATTAAAAGTCACTAAGATGAAGAAGCGGAATAGTTAATTATGCCCGAAAAGGAGACGAAAAGGTAGACGAGAAGGAAAAAAAGGCGGAAAGGGGAAGGCCATGTAAAAGGCGGGCCAAGTAGGGGAGAAAAAAGGGTTGTTTTGTGGCCCGCAACAGAACGGGGGAATGAAGGCGCAAAACGCAAAAACAGAAAAGATAAATGATATTTAGCAATCTCAAGTGTCTATCTTTCAGCATTTTCTTTGTTATTTATTTTTTTAAACAAAAAAAGTGGACGTGAATGTGCCACGTAGACAAAAATGCTAAGAAATGGACACTCGAAAATACTGAATAGCATTTCTCATTAAAAAAGTATGTTCTTCTTACCTATTCATAAAGGAAATCTTTTTCTCTTGTTAATTTCATTTGCCAAATCTTTTGCTATATCATAAAGGAAGGAAAAAAAAATTTTAGAGGCAAACTCTAGGCTATTGTTGTTGAAAGTCACAAAATGGGGCACTCTAGAATCTAGACACATCGTTGAAGTTAATTTTCTCTCAAACTACTAATTGTGTCAATAACTCCCTTAAACTACCAAAAAAAGTCAATATTTTCCGAGTTTAGAAAAAAAAACAAAGAATAACCTTAAAAGTTTTATGGTGTTGGTCCCATATTTTTTCGAGTGGATGATTTGAGATATTAAATTTGTAGTTTCATTGCAATCTATACCTCTAAAAATTTTAGGAAAATTAAAGTTGTAGTCTAGTGGAAATTAAAGGTTAATGATTAAAGCTTGTTGTCCTCATGATCACCCTAATGGAGAAAGATAAAAAAAAAAGGAACCCTTTTGTGCTAAAATATAATTAAAAAGTAAAATGCATGCACTTGTTGCTGTTACCGTAATGGAAAAGATGACAAAAAAAATATATATATATTCATTTTATTCTAAATAATAAAACAAATTTGCACTTGCACCCATGCATTTATACATGCTTGTTCACCATGAAGAGAGAGAGAAAGAGGGCCACAAAACTCTATATATACCCAGGAGCGGAGGGAGGGTCAAATCACCTCCTAAAAATTCTCCTTGCTCCTAGTATAACTTTTTTTTTATGCCTTGATTCATCAGTGGCAAATTTGACCACCCTCTGCCCTGTGCTGTCATTTTTTTGTCACGGACTCACAAGTCACAAGTGTTTCTATACTTAGGTCAAAAAAATTACAGAGGTTGAAGATGGAACGAAGGTTGAAGATGAGACAAGAAATTTTTTTTGGTCTTCAAAACGCACCATTTAACTCAGTTGAGATTTGCGAAACACTTGTTTAAGCTTACCTTGAAAGTAACTGAAACCTTTAACTTGGGTTTGTTGAGACTTGACCGCATAGGCACTGACTTTAATAATTAAGTTCTTTCTTTTAAAAAAAAAATGTGCGATGAATTTTAAAACTATTAGCTGTGATTGGTAAATAATTTGAGGTTTTTGAATTGTAAATAGTAATAAGAATTAATTGGTGTAATATAAAGTAAAAAAAATGTTATGAATTTTTTGTATGGAAAAATAAAAAATATTTGTTTTTTAATAAGTTTTTTATTTGACTAATAATAAAAAGTTATGAGGAATACTAGGTGTACAGAGGTTTTTGTACAATTTGTTTTTACAAAATGAGGTGGTACTAAATAATTGGGTAAGAGATAAATTTAATCATTTAGTGCCACCTTATTTTGTAAAAGGCTTTTGTACAAAAATCTTTATACACCTATCATTTTAAACTGTCTAATCATTTAGTACCATCTCATTTTGTAAGAAGTTTTTGTACAAAAATTTTTATACACCTATAATTTCTTAAAAGTGATTGATAGAATATTAAAAGTGATTGATAAAATGTTAAAAGAAAAAAAAAATTAAAACATTTTGATGTAGACTTTTTTAGAGGATTTTAAAAAACCCTTTACCAAACAAGCCAATGAGTATCATTTGCAAAATGACAGGCGCCACTCATGACAAAAGAAATTGAGTGCTTGAATAAAAGTGTTTGAAAAAAATTTCAGCCTTTCGTATATGTAATAAACTTTTATATTGATTTGATTAAGGTTTTATATTTAGATTGTTTTTTTTTCTAAATTAGTTGTTTCTTATATTTAGATTGCTCCTTTTTTTTTTTTTGTAATTGTTTATGATCATTATATATACTTATTTTTAATTGTATACAAATATATAATTGTAATTACCTAAGATTATGAAAACTCATTAAAAACAACTGAATAAATTAACGTTAGGCATGAAAATAAAATAATTGTAAGTTATATTTATATGTTTTAAACTAAATTTTGTTAAATAATTTAGGGAAAAATGCATGATAAAATAAAAATTTAGGTTGCAAGCCACCCCCAGGTGACGCCGGGTGGCGCGCTGCACCCCAGGTGACGCTGGGGTGGTTCACAAGCCACCCCTAGCCGATCTAGGGTGGCCTTTGGGCTACCCCATTGCTGGGGGGCCGGCGAGCCAACCCAGAGGTGGCCAGGGATGGCGTGCCACCATCAATGGGGCGGTGCTGCCAGCCACCGACAAAGGGGGTGGCTGTCGGCAGCCCCCCTTTCATTTTCTATTTTTTTTTTTATTTTTTTAAACTTAATTATGAATTTTTTTTTTTATAATTTAATATTTATAATTTTTTTTATAAAATATGCTACGTGTTGTGTTCCTATTGGTCTGACGTGGCAGACTAACGGTTTCTGTTAAAATGACTAACGGAAATTTGCTTCAAGGAGTAATTTGTTATTTTAGCCAACCACAGGGACCTCTGAGTTTTTTCTTATACCACAGGGAGTGATTTGTAGTTTAGGCCAACCACATGACCAATTTTGCATTTTTCCCAATAATTTATTTATTGCCGCTAGTTATATATTTTTTAATATTTTAATTCAATGTTATTCCAAAAAAAAGAAACCTTGAACCAAAATCTTAATTCAGTCACTGAATATACCTGGGATCGACTGACCGATAACCAGCTAAAATCTGCGGCAAGCAACGACGAAAACATGAGGTTTTGATGGCAGCGGAGAGATCGCGTCGAGGGTGCCAATGCCGACAAATTATTGCACTTAATAAACGAGTACAAAGTGGCGAAAGGCTTTCAGGGACCTCCAAACAAAGTATTTCGCATTGTTTAACGCATGGTGCTCCAAATTTATCAACGGAAGAGAAGACAGGGTAGGGAGCAGGTGCCACCTCATCCGCTTTGATCACTACAACATGGAGAAATATCGTTATTACTATAATTAATGCATTTCCACCCATGCTTGCTGCCCTACTTCGCATTTGAAATTGACTAATGGGAGTCTCATGCTTTTCTCATGGTGAGCTATTACATAAATATGGGATTCCCCATCTATGTCCGAGAGCTACAAATGGAAAAAAAAAGAATTATTTGGCATTCGTCAAGCATATAGGGATACATTTATTTATGGTTGCTAAATTAAAGAATTATGTTACACATCATTCTTCATCTCATCTCATCTCTTATCTATCAATCTCTTTTACAAATCTATCATTGAATTTGTCCATCCACTATAAAGACATGGGTAAAAGATTGGATGGATAAAAATTTCTATCATGGAATGATTTAATAGAGGAATCATGGGCAGGAATGTTAGGTCATATTTCATGCATGGGAAATAAACTCTATTTTGGCAACCCAAAACAGGGAGGAAAGGAGCCATGCCATTTATGATTTTTTTTTTCTTTTTTTTTTGTTCATTTTCTTAGTTATTTTTCTTTTGAAACCATACTCTATTATCCTAAAATAAAATAGAGCCCCTTCTATCCGGTTCATCCTTAAAAGATTGGTTTTACAGCATCCAATCAAACTATGACACTTTAGCAAAAAAATCAAATACAATAGGATTGAAAAACATCATATCAAAACCAAATCAATCCATTCTAACCCTTAACTACACTTAAACCATCACCAACTCCCTAGCCGTACGCCGCCACCACCGCCGCTGGAAGCTCGCTAGTAGCCAAACGCCGAAATCCTCCACGTGGTAGCTGACCATGCAGCCTGGCCAGCCAAGATCTAGCCACTTGGCCAGCACGCCAGCCACAGCAGGGCCAACAGCCTGGTCTTGGCTGGCTGGTGGCCACGCGGCCTGGCTGGCCAAGATCTGGCCGCTTGGCACGAGGATGAGACTATCCCCTGGCTCGATGAGCTGAGGAAGCTCCGCGTCACCGAGCTTAAGCAAGAGGTCCGAAACTACGACGTTTCAATCCTGTAAACTCTCTCCTTGTGTCCCATCTCTATGAGATTTGAGATTTTCTAATTTTGGA
>FXXK01000016.1:1510341-1534918 GCA_900184695.1 Betula pendula
TATAGTTAAAACACTGCAAAGGAGTATCAAGTAGAGGTTGTTAGCACCTTCCGGTCAAGGGCGGTTAGGCCATTAGCTTTGTTATCGGTTTTTCCGCTCGACCTTCTTTTTCTAAGGTCTCCCTTCAGAGCAATGAGCTAGGTACTAATTAAATGTCTATTTAGATTGGAATTCTCTATTGATTTGTTTGTTTTATTCTTTTTTTATTTTCCTGATTTTTGTTGTTGGGTTCTTGTTTCTGTGTTTAAGTCTGTTCTTTTAATTTGTTGTGTCTATCAAAAATCTAAATGGCATTGCCATTAGATGTTGAAGAAGGTATCGTATTGCTTGCCTTGAATTTTTTTTTACACGTGGGTATTACAAATCCTCAATTACACAATTAATGAAATCCTCTCCTCCGTAGATACTTGTAGTTGGAAGGACGTCCTTGTTTTGTCACTACATTCTTACACAGTTAGGTTGCGTCTCTATGTTGACTGGATTCTTAATACGCCTTTCTTTTCTATTTTCTCTTTTTTGTCTTATCTTCTATGCTAATCTAATTTCTTATTTCCCCCATACTCTCTCTTATTTACACATTCGTACATATTAATGAGAAACTATTAAATTTTACAGTTACGGTTGTTGAGGCAAGTAGTCAATGTGTCCATAATTGTTTTTACTTCAGCTGCCACATAAAGAACACAAATGAGATTCTTATGATATATACATGAGTCGTGCTACATGTATGCATACCCTCACAAAGTTTTTTTAGTTTTTTTATTTCGCATGCGAATGTCTATCTCTACTTTATATATATTGCAAAATAAGAGTAGAAGGGCTTGGAGTCCATACTCTATACATTATCTTGCACCTACTTTTTAAGCTAAATAAAAAATAAATAAGATAAAAAAAAGGAATCATTTTATGCTAAATAATAAAACAAATTTGCAGTTGCATGTATACATGTTTAATTAATTGATCACCATGAAGATGGGGAAGGTGGAGAGAGAGAGGCATATATAGAACTCGATTTATTACCTGGGACTGATGATCGAGAATCAGCTCTCGGCAGCAAGCATTGAAAATACAGGCTCTCTGAAGATAGCCTAGCGAAAATTTCATGGGCGCCAAAAGTTTTGATTCGAAAGAGAGTTGTTTATTAGACCACAGAGTGTGACTGTGTGACTCTTAGCGACTCTTAGCAACTATGTTGGATTTTTGGACAAGCAACTTTTGGTTATAAAGAGTAATATTGAGTAATGCTGGCTAAATATTACACCTCATTTTATTCTCATTTTATTGGACTTACACGCGTTGTAGTGGCCATATATTCATTATTTGTTAAATAAATAAATAAATAAATGAATAATGGGTACCGCCATATTAGCCCAATGAAATGGAATATATAGCGATGTTGCATTACTCTAAACCTTAGAGTAATACTAGAAACTTTATATTTTTATTTTATAACTATCACTCAATATTGCTAAAATGATAGTCTCAACTAACCCCTAATTTTATTTTTTCCCTTATTTTTTTTTAATAAAAATAATTGATCTAATGATTGATTAGAACTGACACGTCAACATTATAAATAATTATAAGATAAAAATGTAATTTCTAGTTTTATTCTTTGGTTAAAGGCATGCTTCAATTGGGGTTTGGCTTTAAAAAATAGATAAATGTTATACACTACATTTATATTTTTATCTCATTTTGTTAATGTGGTATAACTAATTAGTCACTAGATCTTTATTAAAAAAAAAATTAAAAATAATAATGGATGAAATCAAAGTTGATTGGCACTATCACATTAATAAAATAAAATAAAAATATGATAAAAATGTGATATATAATATTAAAGGTGATACTAGGTAAAATGGGTGATGCTAGGTCAAGTAACGTTAAGTTGAAGTAATAATCTAAAGTACTCTTATGAGTTAATTATCACGTAATGACTTTTGGCAAAATCTTGTGTACTTCTATTTGCACGAAAGGGTCTACAATCAACCGAAGTTAATTAGAAAGGTTGAACGTACTTCAGGGACTCAGGATGGTCGACCAATGTGTGTGAAGGATAAAGAAATATGATAGATATCCTTTGGTTCTTTTAAATATGTACCTTTTTTTATTTTTCAAAACATTAAAAAGATAACGTGGGATGTGGGAATTTAAACCATGCATGCGTTCCCATTATATTCGATTCCGACCACATCTATCTAACAACAGAAGATAAAGAGCCCAATAGTCAAAATCAAATAGATCCAACCGCTCATTTCAAAGGCCATAAGAAGTTTTTAAACACAGTATGATTTGAAATTTTAACAGGGAGATATATAATTCATGCAAGATTAATTATAGTTTTTAGAATTATTGGTTATTGTTTACAAGAACATTTATCGAAATTAATTTGAAATTAGAAAGAGGTAGAATTTATTGGGCACTCAAAAGAGGCTAGAAAAAAGGTATAGTTCTGAAATGCGACAGGGAGGGTCACACGTGGCTTAGCTCAAACTTAGCTTAGGATGCGTCGAAAGTCGAAACGTCCTACCTCCACGAGTCGTGCTAGGCGTCCGCACAAGCGGACGCCTAGCGTCCGATTCAGTTGTAAAAAAAAATAAAAAAATAAAAAAAAACTTTTTTCTATTATATAAAGAGGCTTTAAAACCTTGTCCTAAATTCTCATTTTATTTTTTTCTAAGGTTATGAAATGGGGATGAAATAAGAAAAAATATTTTTTTAAACAAAAAACAGCTTCAGGGTTATTTCATCCCATCATTTCATAATCTTAGAAAAAAATAAAATGAGAATTGGACAAATTTAAACCTGTTTTATAATAGAAAAAAATATATTTTTTTTTTTAAAAAAAATTGGGAAACGGACGCTCAGCGTCCGACAAGCTCTACTCTACTCTACCTCCACATCAAACACGTGGGCTAATGGTGAGTCCGACATGGCTGACGATAGTGCATGTGCGCAGTTCCCGGTCCATCCACCACGTACAAAAAGGGGCTACCATAGTCCATATATGTCCTTCTCGATACCTACAACGTCGTTGTACACCGGTACACATCACATGGTTAGCCACTTAGCCATATGGCCCATATTTGTCATAGTCTTTGGATTATTTTTCGTCAATTTGGTTTTTAGAAATAGAATCTGATCATATTGGTCCTTAAAACCCTTTCGTTTAAATATTTCATTTTTATTACGCTAAATGTCATGTAGGAACAAACTTAAAAAATTGTTGTGAAGATTTTATAAAATAAAATATAATTGTTAAAAAATAGTCATACGTGACGTTTAATTGAACAATGTTAACATAATTGGACGAAAGATAACAAAGACAAACTTTATCGATCAAATTACAAAAATCAACTTTGCACCAAATTTAAAAATGGTGATATCAAAATACAGTTCAATGATAATTAAAGCAAGGTCAATCATTTTTCCATGAACAATCAATAAATATTACAAGGAGAGTGGTTTTGATTATTAGTTGTGATGAAGCAAATAATCGTAGTGCCAGATCTGACGATGGGATCGGGAAAATAAAAAGAAAACATTCAAATGACGCCATTCTCTAGGATCCAGCCCTTAGGGCTATAAAGATTAAAGACTATACTTTTTTTTTTTGTGGTCAAAGTCGAGGGGGAGGGGAAGGGGGGTGCGCATATTCTTGGAGGTGGTTCTTGGTGGGTGTTGGTGGATTGTTTGCCAAGTAATGAGCTTGTAACTTTGCAATAGTTATATGAGAGGCAAGTAGCTTATAGGCTTCTACGGCTCTGAATTTGAGTGGGCCCTTCATTTATTTATCTTCAAATTAATTTTCATCATTGTATTAGCTTGTATACCCTATGTAATGGGATGTGGTTCCAATCCCTCTATTTTTTTTTTATTTTTTTTTGAGCCATCCCTTATGGGTTAGAATTAACTTCCAATTCCTTTTTAAAAGGGGCAAGTAGAAATAACTTAACATATTTTTGATCCCAAGGGCAATTGTACTTAGGGGTTAAGTCTATAATACAAATATCAAGCGGAATTCACAATTAAAAATTAGTTTGTAAGAGGAGGATGCTCAAGATCTTGTATATACATGATTAAAATTGTATTTAAGTCATGTGACACATTTAAGATTATAACATATCATCATGCTCCGCAACCAACGTGTACAGCAACCCACTCTATCAACACTAACTTGATGGTACCCTTTTTTTTTTTTAATTTTTTTTTTTGGCATGGCTCTAGTCACCTATCAATACCAATACCAAGATATTTTAATCCAACCTATAAACCACCCTCTTTTCAGTTAGGTGTATTAATCTCATACTCTGACATAATGATAGCTTTGATACCAAATAATATAAGCTTATATATAACTCAAGCTTAAAAACCAGCTTGCAATAAAAGGGTGTCCAACAAATAGAAACCCAACATTACAAATTGAGTAACATTATATACACTACATTTTTAATTTACTTCCATCATATATTTGTTTGATGTGATATTACTAATCAGTGCTTTATTTATTTATATATTTTTGACAATAACTAATTAGTTAAGGATTGATTTTGATGTTAAATCATTAAAATTGAATAGAAGTGCGGTGTTTAATATTTCTTTTACAAATTTGTATACACAGTCGCACTAGTTATCTACTATAGAATCTAAGCTTAACTATGACTTAGCTCTCATTAATTAGACATAATTACATGCTATCTCCCTCATTTCTAGAAAGTTATACTAAATATATTTCACCAACCAATCAAGTGATATAATATCATCATCATCATCAATTTGATACTTTTTTTTTTTTTCTTATTCAAGAGGGGAAAGGAGGAAAAGGAAAAAACAACAATAATTACATAAAAAAGTCTTTGTCACTCTTAATTCTTAGAGAAAACATAAAAGAAAAATGTTTGGAAATGCTTCTAAACACTAAGTGGGAAGCAGCCTATTTTACAACCGAGTGTGCCCTAACATTGACACATCTAGAAACCTTAAAAACGGTCCAAGAACTAAAAAGAGCTAGCTGCTGTCTACAATTAGCAATAATTAGAGCATAAGACCAATCAGAGAACAGATGTCCTTTGTTGATAGCCAAGATGAAGAGCAAAGAATCACTTTCAAGACGTACGTAAAAGCAACCTAAAAATAAAATCAACCGAACACCAAGAAAAGCACCATAGGCCTCATCAATTTGATACTTTATTTGCACACAATCTACTCCGTAATGATGTCAGAACAATTGAGGAAAAAATGATAGGGCAAAAGATCGTGTGTAAAATAAGGAATGATGTCATGTGACATCACTTGAATAGTTCATAAAAATATAAAGCGTTAAGGGAAAACTATTTTACTCCGTGAGTAATTATCTTGTTTGCAATTTAATTCCAAACTTCAAAAAGTTACAAGGAAAGAAGCTATTCTATCTGCCCTTTTTAATTACTCCTATAGTAATTTATAGTTAACCTAAAATGGCTAACACATTTAGTGATATAAAATGTCTATTATACCTCATAAAATTTATAAAAATATAATTATACCCTTAGGATTAAAAAAAACTTTGTGAACTGAGTGAGTCATTGCTATGACGTGGGTCTCGAGTGACCCACAACTTGGCAGCTTGGACCAGACCATGAGTCCTTATATTTTTTTTTATTTTGATTTTTTAAAAGAATGAGCATTTTTATCAATTTTGCTTCCTTGTTAAATTTTAATGGATGGGGCAGATAATTGAAATGGGAGGATAGATTAGATCTCTACATTGCAACTTTTTTAAATTTGAGAGAACATTGCAAATAAAATAGCAGTTTAGAAAGAGTAAGTGTAATTTCTTCGGATTTTAATTAATACATAAAACTTTGTAAAAGTTAGAGGCATAAAATATAAACCGATTATTTTTCGGTAATTGTAAAGTAATTTGACTCCAATTTAAATAAGTTATTCTCGTAGTAATCCCTTACCATCAAAAAAGAAAAAGAAACATCAATAAAT
Source organism: Betula pendula (assembly GCA_900184695.1). Lineage (NCBI taxonomy): Eukaryota > Viridiplantae > Streptophyta > Magnoliopsida > Fagales > Betulaceae > Betula > Betula pendula. The sequence goes on from FXXK01000016.1 coordinate 1,516,321, forward strand.
AATAATTATTATTATTATTTTTTAAAAAAACTTACAATTGATATAAGTTTCCAACTAGCCATATTTGTAGGATTTGGCTCCATTGTCTCAAATGCAAACACGGTAAAGAAAAAAGAAAGAATATTAGCGATTACATAAAAGGTGTCGTGGGGGAATTGCAACTCAAATCCTTTATACAGGCTTTCTTTTCAAATACACAAATAATTGAGGAAAGTCGTGGCTGCAACGTCCATTAATAGCTTTCATTCTTCTTCAAGCCTTGTAATATCTGTAAGATTCAATTTGAAAAGCCAGCTGCCAGTTTTGCCCTCAACTCCTTGCGTAATATCTTCCCTGATGGTGACTTGGGAACCACATCGATGAAAAATACGCGGCTTATTCTTTTATAAAACACCACCTACACCAATGCAAACATAACACAAGTGTTAATTCTATTAAAAATTAATACATCTAAATATTATATGTTTTAATGACTTATATGATCAGTCTAATAAATTGGGATTTAAGCTAATTAAAATGTCACCTGTTTAGAGACAAACTGCTTAATTTCATCCTCTGTGACTTGAGACCCGTTTGATCTCGCCACAAATGCCACAGGGACCTCCCCAGCTAGATCGTCCTTCATTCTAAATATGGCAAAAATTATTGAGGTCAGTGTTGATCATTTAGTAGATAACCCACAACACATTATTATTCATTAACAATTAACTACGGTTCTGTTTGTCAAAATTCTTGACTTTTATTTTCTCCAAATAAAAATATTAACAAATAATTTGAACCACAAAAATTAATTTTACAAAACACTTTTTCAAACTTAAAACAAACTAAATTTACTTACGGGACGACGGCGGCATCAGAGATGTTTGGGTGGGTGAGCAACAAGGCCTCAAGCTCAGCGGGGGCTACCTGGAACCCTTTGTATTTGATCAGCTCCTTCAACCGGTCAACGATAAAGAGCTCATCATTGTCGTCAATTAAGCCAATGTCGCCGGTGTGTAACCAACCTTCTTTGTCTATGGTGCTTGCCGTGGCTTCCGGATCATTAATATAACCTGATCATCAACAAGGCTAGTTGTAATTTTTTAAAAACAATAATCATAATAATAATAATAATAAAATCTGTTCTTAAAACACATAAAAATCACATATTTATATTTTTAAGATATATGTTAGTTTAATAAATTAAGTACCTTTCATGATCTGATCTCCTCTAATGCATATTTCTCCTGGTTGGTTTCGGGGCAAAGAGGCACCGGTTTCGGGGTCGACAATTTTCATTTCTGCATTCCTCACAACAGTACCACATGCTCCTGATTTCACCTCCATTGGTTCTTTGGCAAATGCCAAGCACATTGCCAAAACTGGACCTGCCTCTGTCATTCCGTATCCCTGTGTTTATACATTCACCAAAGAAAATAATGAGATATATTATCTATTAAAGTATTAATTAAATAATTTAATCTACCAATTCTTTTAACTTAAATTATTGTCAACAAAAAAAAACAATATCTTAAATTTGAATCTGGTCAATGATGTGACATTTAGCATTGAATAATGCAATAACTAAACTCTATACATTTACACCAGTTTTAGTTGTTAGGCCTCTATTATTGACTAGCTATCCTCATAACTTAAAAATTATTCGCCATCAAAATGCGGTTCACAATTTTAACCTTTTCTAAATTCAAATTTTCCATTCCTAATTAGATTTACATCACCAGATCGAAGTATTGATGATCATCCAAATCAGTGAAAGACGTTAAGACTTTAGGAAAAAAAAAGTAATGTTACTTATTATATTTTTATTTTATACTATTTTATTGGTTTGATGTGATAATATTCATTAGCTTTTAGAATTTGTATTAAAAAAAAAAAGGAAAAAAGAAAAAAAAAGAGAACGAAAAAGCACTCCTAGATCTGTCCAATAAAATAGGACATAAGTTGTAACATTTCTCTCTAAAATAAAATAGTGAGAAGAAAAACCTCACATGAGAAGCAAATGGCAAACACGTCAGATTTCTTAGTTTGGAGTCTTAAGACTTTAGTAGATTCCTACGGTAAAAAAAGAAAAATAGTAGATACCTACGGTCCTACCTACTGCACGCGTAATCAAGTATTGTCCATACTCCTTACTAGAGATATTATATGACACCTATGACCTAACTTTGACTTTTCTTCCTCTCTTTTTTTTTTTTTTGTTATTTGTTGTTGTCGTTATTTTACCGCCAACCACAATTGACAAAGAAAAATAATAGGATATGAGAGATATTTTTTGTCAAGATGCAGACCAATAAAACCCCGCCAATTAATAACTACTGTCCTGATATATCCTCGGAGAGATGCAAAATTAAAAACATAATACGATTACTAACAAAAACATGAAAACAAAAAAAAAATCTAAAATAATTTGTTTTTATATTGTTTTATGTAAAAAATGATGCAACATTTGTTAAAGATAACTTTAGACGTAAAAAAAAAAAAAAAAAAAAGATCATGAAGAGGGGCAAGATGGGAGGAAATCCATACCTGACCAAATAGAGCATTGGGAAACTTGGCTTTCACAGTTTCTTCAATCTCCTTCCCCAGCGGCGCTCCGCCGGACTTGAGCATCTTTACCGACGACAGGTCGTACTTATCGAGATCTGGGAACTTAGTTATGGCCAGCACAATCGGCGGGACAATGGGCATGACAGTAACCTTATGTTTCTGTATCAGCTGCAACAACGAAACAATCTCAAACTTGGGCAATATCAGAATCGAAGCACCCGCTCGCAGGCCGCAAAGGAAGACCGAGTTGAGAGAGTAAATGTGAAACAGCGGCAAAACGCACAGGATCACGTCCTCGCTGTGATAATAGAGGTTTGGGTTTTCTCCGTCCACTTGTTGAGCCACGCTAGTCACCAGCCCTTTGTGCGTTAACATCACCCCTTTTGGCAACCCAGTCGTCCCCGAAGAGTACGGCAGCGCCACGACGTCGTCGGGGCTAATATCCACCTCGGCGACGTCGTTCTCGTCGGCCTTAGTTAGCTCCGAGAAATGCAAGCAGTCTTCTGGGGGCGAGTCGATGCAGATAATCTTAACACCGTTTTCATTTGTGTAGTCCTTCACTCTGTCGTAGTAACAAGCTTGGGTGACAACGATTTTTGCGTTGGCCGATTTCGCTTGCTTTGAGACCTCCCCGGCTGTGCAGAAAGGGTTGGCAGCCGTGGTCATGGCCCCTAAATAAGAAGCCCCGAGGAATACGAAGGCGAATTCCGGCGAGTTGGGTAGCAAAAGCATGACAACATCTCCCTTCTGAATGCCGAGCTTGCTAAGGCCGGAAGCGACCTTACGCGCGGTGAGCTCAACATCATAATACGTGTATACCTTGCCGGTCAAGCCATTGATCAAACACGGGCGCGAGCCGACCTTGGATATGTTTTCGAAGCAATAGGAGTGGATGGGGAGATGTTTTGGAATGTAAATGTCCGGAAGTTTAGACCGGAAAATGAATTCTTGCTCTTTTGCTTGGATAGCCATAAGGACTGTCGACGAGAATTAAGCACAAAGAGATGGGGGAAGATGTTTGGTCTTGTTGGTGAGATATTGGAGCTGAGGGGGAACGTTTGGTCGTATACAAGTAGTTAAAGAGGTAAGGGGCGGTAGTTGGTGGAGGGACTTAACGGGGAATTTGGTATTTTGTTTTTGAGGGCGAGAGTTGGTGTATTTGGTTGGGTTGGTGAGATGGGGTTTGGATGGTGGTGGTGGGGTCGAGCTGATGTGCTAGCAGGCTTTTACCTACCACAACATGACGGACAACTTTGATGGCTGCAGCCTGAAGGACCAGTGTCTTCTTCACCTACCCCCACCGGCTTCAACTAATTAATTTTTCTTGTTATTTTGAGGGTTTAATTTAAGCCCAACCCAATAATCAAACATAAACAGGGATGCTGCCAAGGCCATGCAAAAGTCGTAGGACCAAATGCCAGACTGTAGTTTCCGGATTTGGTTGACTCCGACAACTTTGTTTCAGGCGGTCCAAAATGTGGAGTCCATTGACCGGTCCAATTATGTGGGCTCTCCACCTGTCCTCCCTCTTCGGCGCCATTGGTCTACGTGGTTCAACGTTGATGATTTTCGGACACGCATGGTGGGCTCGGCCTACCATTCACGATATTGGACATCAAATGATGGGCTTTTCCCTTCTCTCTCAGCTTGGGCTTTGGTTAATTTTTTTTTTAAGTATGGGCTTTGGTATTTGATCGTGCAAGTTAATCATATTCTTTGTGAGTTGTTATGCACCACTTTTCAGTTCATTTCTTGTTTTTTTATTTTTTTTCAAGTTTATTATTGAATTTATGAGATCCACGTCATCTTTTGGTCCATCTCCTGTCCTACAAATCCGTATACAAAAAAAGTAAAACATAAAACATATGAACAAGAAAATGATTTGAGATTTCTATCCTTTTTCACATACTTCTTTATGGTGTAGAAGTAGAATCATTATTATTATTATTAAAAAAAAAAAAAAAGACTGAGTGACTGACAACCACAGTAGACGAACGAGAACAAAATAATAAGCTGGGAGGAGGTTTGCTGACGTGGTTGACGGTTACTTTCCTCTGAAGCAATTAGGAAACCTTGAATCTAAGCGCGTGAGGTTGCCGGCGGTTCATCTGTGAATGCTCCAAAAAAAAAAAAAAAAAAAGACCATCTAAAATACAAATTCCTTCTTACTGTATTCAAACTTAATAAAATATAAGAGAAGAATGTAGACGAATTTATCTCAAGCACTCACCCTGCGTCTCTCTCTCTCTCTCACAGACTCTCCTCATTCTTTATGCTCTCTTCGATTCCTCTCTTTCTTTCACTTTCTTCTTTTTCTTTTTCTTTTTTTTCTTCCCATATAGATATAAATTTAGGCCAATTTTTGTACAAATCTGCGAACACGATGCAAATTCAACATAAAATAATAGGTTAAGTTTGAGAATCAGATCCGTTTAATTAAAGAAAAATCACGCTTCACACGACATTTAAGATTGATACAAAATTAGTAAGTTATAATCGAGAGATATAATCCGTTTAATTAAATAAGTCGAATGTTACGTGAATAATTTTATAAACACGTAACATGATAATTTGTTAGGTTTTTAAAAAACTTATACCCTTTAAATTTGTTAAGAATACAAGGTCTGCTTACTTTTTATTAATTACTCACGTATATAAATAAGAGAATTACAAAGATATAGAATAAAAGATTAACTCCTACCTTTACCCAAAGATAAACCCTAATACAAATAAACTATTCAAAGATAACTGTTATTAAGATAAACTTTTAATACAAATAAACTATAACTCCTATTAAAACAACCAGACTTGAAGATAAAAACAAAAATAATTACTATAATAATAACTCTAAAATAAATAACTACTGCATGCTATATGCCTTATAATTTATTATCATAACATGAAATTAAAATTAAAATATAGAATCTTATATACATATCTCGATGAGTAATTATATATGTCATCATTCATGTCTATTTTATATCAACTAAAAGTGATATAACTTTCAAAATTACCATTAAATTTATGATTGATTATTATTGTCTTTTGATCTAATAATAATTTTAAAAATTATATCACTTTTAATTGATACAAAATTTACATAAAAAATAACTCGTATCATTACCCTATCTCGACGCAATTCAACTACAACACATTTAACAAAATTACTGCCCCTAATTTTTACCGCATGACAAGCAGTGCACAACTTGGTGCTTTCGCTCAAGCGACAGCACACTGTTGCGCTGTAACTTTCATTAATTAAAACTTTTTTTACTAACTTATATTTTTAATAAACTTTAATTATATATTTTATACGTGGGGTGTTATTTCCAGTCATCATTTTTATTTTTTTCAAAAAAGTCGTCCTTTTTCTTGGTGGTTGTTTTAATTTCGCTCACCGAAAGCCGAAAGGCATCCGTTTCTTCTTCTTAAGTGTAACTTACAGTCTTTTGGTAAACCGAAGGCTAGATTTCTGCCTCTCAATTCAACAGTAACTCCCCTATTTTGGTGTCTGTAAGCCTTCCTCTTCCATTTAAGATATAAACAGCAGCCATCAAGAGCAAACACTTGAGCAGTACCCAGCGAAAATCAAGGTAAGATTTCTCCATTTTAAATGTGTGGGCTTTGTTATTATCTAATATAGCGCAGATGAGGATTCATTTTGTGGTGGTATTTTTGAAAGGGGCTGGAGTTTCAGCTGAACTGAAACTCTTGGGAGCCGAAAGTCCCCCAACTTGAGAATTGGGAATTTTAATGTTGAGAAGTTGATGTTTTTACAGAAAAAATTGAAGGATCTTATATATATGATTTTACTTGGGTTATGTTGGAGTTTAAGTTGTTTTCTTCCAAAATTGGTATGGTTGTCGATTGGAGTAGTCTATGATTTGAAGATTTTGTTCAAACCGCACATTTTTGGACAAATGCAATCGTCTACATCAGATTTAATTTCCATCTTAATCATTTGATATTCTTCATTAGGTAGTCCTTGATTTGTTGGAGTGAACGGAAGTTTATTTTTGAGGGTATAAAGGCAGTATGTCACCAAGTCTTAAAGCACGTCTTTGACCATTGATTGAATAAGTTTGTATCTTTGAGTTAAGATTTTCCTTTGGAAGAATTTGGAGAAATTTTGATGCTGTCTTGTTATAGTTTAAGGCTGCCATGTGGAGTTTGGTTATGGAAATAAGGTTTAGGCTCTATGAGATAATGCATGATTATTATTATGTTATGATTTGTCACTCATAGTGCTGGTTTTTTTTTTTTTCCTTCTTATTTTAAATTTAGAATAAATATTAGTTTTGAGGCATTGACGAAATGTCATAAACTGTTTAGGCATGGATCGAGTTGTTGTTGCAACTTTTGGGGGACGTCTTGGTTTGTTAGCGAATGAGGTAAGTAGCTTAGTTAATGGAATTTTTGGATAATTATCTATACTTTCGTTAAATATTATTTTGAGAACCATGTGCATGAATTTAAATTATTTTTAAATTGTTGGATATTTATTTTACTCGTTGTTGTGGAAATTTACATGCACTTGGTTAATATATTGTTTAATATTTTTATGGGGAAATATTTTATTTTATTTGAAGGATTGGATAATATCAAAGTTTGATGAGAATATAAATTATCAATATTCTTGATGAATTTTTACATGGAAAGTTAAACTTGTGAGCATTGTATGAACTTATCCTTTGTGTATAATATTTGATGTTTTTGAGGCATAATTGATGTCTTTGTGGCATAACGGTGATTTCCCTATCACGTGACCTTGTATACATTCATTGTAAAAAAATTTTTGTGGAATTTGTTTGGCTCAGTGTTTTGGAATGTGAAATGTTATTTAGCTTAAACTTGAAATTCTCCTTACCCCATTATCTATGCTACTTACTAGGCGTTAGCTCATTCCTTTTTTGTTTTTTTTCTAAATTTTTCAGAATTAGCCGGAAGTCCCTCGAGTTGAGATATTCAGGTAGCTGAATGTTGGAGTGAATACTTGGAGATAGATTAGAAGTAGAGGTTTCAATAAGTATATCGTAATGTTAGTTATTTGTTTTGTTGGAATTTGAGACTTGGAGTTTGTAGTTTCTAAATGTCTTGGGAAATATATCTTAGAGACAAATTGGGATTTTTGATTTATTGTATTTGACAGTTATGGAGTACTATAATGAGAAGGTGTGTTTTGTTATTAAGGTTTATTGGATTATTTTTAGAGCTCTAATTGATGTTTTATAAGTAATTGGGTGGTATAATTAATTGGTTTTGATGATATATAATTTTATAGAAATGTTTCAAGTAGGTTTAATATCATATTTATTAGGTGTCGTGTCTTGCTTTGGACTTGGGCGTAACATCTTTTCGGCTAAGTTTTTTTTTTCTTAGCAACTTCTCAGCAGGCCTCACTTGTAAAGTAATGCCACTTCCACTATATTAGACGAGACAGACTTTCTCCTTCGTAGAGAGAATAAGGGGCTGATCGTTCACACGGAACTTGTAATATGGCACAAGAATCAGCCTCTGATCTTGTGTTTGTGGATGATTTATACTTCTCATTACTCTTTGATGAAGAAGAAGAGGAGATTATTCATCCAAAAAAAAGAAGAAAAATAGAAAAAGAAGAGGAGATTTTGCCAGTGTTGGATGCCAAGTATGCGGAAGGGTTGCAGTTCCAAGAGGCTCTTATGGGCTCCCTGATCACTTCTCAAATGGCAAACAACGGGGCCTCATCATCATCACCAACAATCCAAGCAAGTCCTCCAACCATCAACCCAGAGCCAGAGGAGGCAACCAAAGAAGCTGGAGAATCATCGCATAGCTTCTGCAACATTTGTGTGGAGAGGAAAGATAGTGACCAGATGTTCAGAAACGAGAGCTGCGTTCACTCTTTTTGTTCTGATTGCATTAGCAAACATGTTGCCACAAAGATCCAAGATGGCATGACCGTAGTTTCTTGCCCCGGATTGGAATGCAAGGGTGTCCTAGAACTCAATGCTTGCAGGCCAATACTTTCCAAAGACGTGCTGGAAAGGTGGGACGAGGTGCTATGCACATCACTGTTTGCATCTCAGATGATGTTTTACTGTCCTTTCAAGGACTGTTCAGCCATGTTGGTGAATGATAATGAAGAAGGAGAAGTCATTAGGGAGTCGGAGTGTCCATTCTGCCATAGACTCTTCTGCGCACAGTGTTATGTCCCCTGGCATTCAGGGGTAGAGTGCGAAGAGTTCCAGAGACTAAATGAGAGTGAGAGAGGAAGAGAGGATCTCATGCTGAGGGAGCTTGCTCAGGAAAAGAAATGGAGTAGGTGTCCCAATTGCAAGTACTACGTGGAAAGGACTGAAGGTTGTTTACATATGACTTGCAGGTTAGTTTGCTTTACAATTATCTTCAAAACATTATTTGCACATAACACAAAGCATTTGCTTTAGACTGACCATAAATTACTTATATAAGTAGTATAATTATACAGGAAAAATCTATAATGATGTTGGTTGTGTTATAGGATCTATAACAGACACACTCGCATACTAATTTTGGCTTCTATTCTAGCCAGATAGGGGGGATATACTGAGATTTTCATTAGAATTTCCTGTTCGAATTTCAGGGAATTTGGGCAAGAAATAAAAGAGGGGGTGTGGGGTCCAGGGTGCCCAGGCAAGTTCCCGCCTGAAATGTGAACCCACTTATCTGAGCACCTCAAGCCCTGCACTCCCCTCTCTCATTTCCTGCTTGAATTCCAGGGGGAGGACGCCTTGTCCAATTAGCCCACTTTTGTGGTCTAGGTTCTGCAATGGTTTTCAGATAGATATTATGATATGCTCATCAATGGTGCTCGGGGAATTGCAACTTTTACTACAAGTGCCATGGCCATTCATTGAAATAATTTTTAAAAAAATGGACTTGTCAATTTAATTAGTTAGCGGTTGACTTGTTAACCTATACTCGTAATCATTTCACCAAACCATATGATAATTACGTTCATAAAAAAGTTATAGTAAAAGTTGTAGTACCCAGCGTCTTCTTATGCTGATAGAATTGATTCGAGTAAACCCCTAATATTGAATGTAAATAGGTTTTGTCAAGTTTGTATTCTTTGGAGTTTGAAAATGAATTAGTAGGCTTTCTAGTCCAACTTGAAATTGATCACACTCAGGCTGACCAAAATCCTTAAAAGCCAACCTAAACCTGACTTGTTCCAAGCTTTTTCCAGTATTTGTTTCTTCTTTTAAAGATGATGTGATTGACAGTATAATGAGTCGCATTGAATGCGAATGAGATCTTGTTAATTGTGGTTGCAGGTGTACATTCCAGTTTTGCTATGGATGTGGAGAATCATGGACTAACAATCATGCTGGTTGCCTATGAGGATGTTATTGTAAAATCGTTATATTAATATGTATATATGAACTCTTTTCTGTTTCTGATCTTAATATTGATAGGAAATGTTTGTACTGGTAAAGGAACATGTGTCAGGATGTTTATTTTGCATGACATTGTGGTTTGTATAAGTGCCCAGTCATTTGAGGACTTGAGGAGCATCAATGAAATCAGCAGATTCGTGTGAGGAAACATGAAATGTGCAACGATACTGGAAAAGTGCTAGGCTCATATGTATTAGTATTACTTGAAAGAGAAGAATCAAGTTGCAATTCCAATTCCATCGATCACTAATAAAATACANGTCTTACCTAATAATAAGCCAATATAGACTCAACACCCATGAATGCCTCTATATTCTATATATTTTATATGGATTTCTTATCTTTTCAATGTGAGACAATGACCCAGAAAAGTATTGATTACATCTACGTTATCACTCAAAAAGGGTTAAGTCAAGTTGGAATTTGAAATTTTTAGAATCACTTATAAATTTTAATCTCACTTAGTAATGAATTAATATGAGGTTTAGCACTTATGAACGTCTTTATAATTCACTTATTCTATGTAGCCTATTTATCTTCCCAACGTAAAATTGGAGTGTCACAAAATGTCTCTTGCTATTTCTACTTAGTGTCACAAAACCCGAAATCCTACACAATTTTAGGATTAGCCATATTATCAATTAAAAAAGAGATGTTAAAAAAAAATTGAATAGAAAAAATTTAATTAGTAATTTTGTATTCCAAAAAATGGTTCCCTTAGCATTATTTTAATATAAAAATTTTCTCTCTCCTCTCTCTCTTCTCTACCATTTGTTTAAAACAATATTTAAATAATTTATCTTTCCTCTTTCTTTCTTCTAGCATTTAATTTAAATAGTATTTAATTCATATAGAAAAAGATGAAGAGAAGCTGCTGTGGAGTGTATTTAAATAAGGAACTAAAAAATAGTTTTATTCCCTACATTAAAGAAAAGTTTAAGAGAAGCTGTTGCTAATGCTATATATCAACCGGCCCTAAACGAGACACAGTCACAGACTTTCTCCTTCGTAGAGAGAGTACGGGACTGATCGTTCACATAGATCACTTGTAATATGACACAAGAATTTCTGAATGATTTTTACCACTCATTAATCTTTGATGAAGAAGAGTTTGTGGATGATTTTTACCCCTCATTACTCTTTGACGATGAAGAAGAAGAAGAAGATGAGATTTTCTCAGTGTCGGATTCCAAGTATGAGGAAGGGTTGCAGTTCCAAGAGGCTCCAATGGGCGCCTTTAGCACTTGTAATAATATTGCACAAGATTCACCCTCTGATGATCTTATGCTTGCGGATGATTTTTACTTCTCATTACTCTTTGATGATCAAAAGGAAGATAAGATCATGATCACTTCTCAATTAATGGCAACAAAAGAATCCGGAGAGTCATTGCATTGCTTCTGCGAAATTTGTGTGGAGAAGAAGGATTGTGACGAGATGTTCAGAAACGAGAGCTGCGTTTTTCTCTTTTTGTTGCGAGTGCATTAGCAAACATGTTGCCGCAAAGATCCAAGATGGCATAACCGTAGTTTCTTGCCCCGGATTGGAATGCAAGGGGGTTCTAGAACTCGATGATTGCAGGCCAATGCTTCCCAAAGACGTGATGGAAAGGTGGGACGAGGCACTATGCAGAGCCCTGTTTGGGTTCCAGATGGTGTTTTACTGCCCTTTCAAGGACTGTTCAGCGATGTTGGTAAACGATAACGAAGGAGGAGAAGTCATTAGGGAGTCGGAGTGCCCATTCTGCCATAGACTCTTCTGCGCACAGTGTTATGTCCCCTGGCATCCAGGGATAGAGTGCGAAGAGTTCCGGAGACTAAATGAGAATGAGAGAGGAAGAGAGGATCTCATGCTGAGGGAGCTTGCTCTTGAGAAGAAATGGAAGAGGTGTCCCAATTGCAACTACTTTGTGGAAAGGACTGAAGGTTGTTTACACATGACTTGCAGGTCTGTTTGCTTCTTCTCTGTCTATTCTTTTTTTTTTTTCCTTTTTTTTTAATACTATTTAATAGATTGCTACTACTAAACCTCATTTTTTTAGTTTTTTTTCAAAACATTGTTTTGAGCTTTTTTAAAACAAAAAAGTCAAGAAAATGTTTTTAAAGTTTTTAACCAAATGAACCCATTTTTTCTTAGCACAAGTTTTTATGTACAAAAAACACCAATCACAAACCGACTCTAAGGGTTTGTTTGAGATTACTTTGAAAAATAGAATTTTTAAAGTCAAAAAGAATTTTTTAACAAAAGTTTCATTTTTGAGTTTTTCTCAAAGTGCATTTTTGACTATTTTTAGAGTAAAAAAGTTTTAAAAAAATACTTATCAATTTTTTTTTATCAAATATGTCAATTTTTTGTTTGACGCAATATTTTAAATACTTAAAGTACTTTTTAATCTCTCTCCCGCAATAACAAACAGTTGTACATAGCATTACTCTTTTTTATTTTTTATTTTTTTTAAGATGAATGATTTTTTATAAAACACAAAGGATACAAAACTGTCCGGCAAGAAAAAACTTGCAGAACCACAGCAGCTCAGCAGCAGTCTATAAATCAAACAAAACCAGCGAAGCTCATGAAGCAAAACAGTCAAGTGCGTAACCCGCAACCTGCGCCAACCCAGCCAATAAAGTAGACCAGCAAGCACCAATTCAACATACACTAGCAAACTTAATATCCCCAAATTTTGCCAAGAAATTTTGAAGAACAGCTCAGCCACTAAACCAGTATTCTTAATTGAGGAAATTCCCCAGTTATTAAAAAGAATCACATTATCAATCCCTCGACCCTTTACTTAAGACCTCATCCCAAACAGTAGGAAAAGAAATCAGGGAGCATTTTTTGCATCACTTCTCTTCAAATCCTCTTGCTGAAACCACACTCAAAGTACAAATGATCTCTACACTCAGTAATGAGCCTAAAAAACAAGTAGTATAATTATCTTCAGAATGATCGATCTCTACACTCGCATTAGCAGTTCAGTTTGTTTTACTATTATCTTCAAATAAATATGATTGCCACATAACACAAAGTATTTGCTTAGACTGACCATAAATCACTTATGTAAGTAATATAATTAGCCAGGAAAAATCTATAATCATGTTGGTTATGTTATAGGATATAAAATTAACAGACACGCTGATATACTAATTTTGATGTGATTGACAGTATAATGAGTCACATTGAATGCAAATAAGATCCTGTTAATTGTGGTTGCAGGTGTGCATTCCAGTTTTGCTATGGATGTGGAGCATTATGGACTAGCGATCATGGTGGTTGCCAGACAGATTAAATGACCAGACAAAGTTAAGCATAATGAGGATGTTATTGTAATAATTGTTATATTAGTATGGATATATATATATCAACTCTTTTATGTTGCTCGTCTTAATATTGATAGGAAATGTTTGTGCTGGGAAAGGAATATGTGTCAAGATTTTATTTTGCATGACATGACATTATTATGGTTTGTATGTCTTTTGCGATCGATGCACAAAAGTGCAAAGTCATATGAGGACTTGTGCAGCATCCAGCAGATTCGTGTCATATCTCCTACTCTTTGTATGAGTAAAGTGTTCAAATTTACTTCTCTTTATTATTCTTTATTATTATTATTTTTTTTTCAGCTTGCTTATTTTTATTATTTTAATCCTGGAGGCCAATATTTGAATTATTAAAAGTTTACAATTTTGTTGCAATTAAGCCACTTTTCTATCATTCTTCCAAAAATACCCCTATTTTCTTTTAAAAAACTAAAATCAAAAAATTAAAATTTTGTTTGTTTAGTTTATTTATTTATTTTAATTTTGATTTCATTTTTTTGATTAATTTTTTTTCTAAGAAAATATGGGCATTTTTAGAAGAATGACAGAAAAGTAACTTGATTGCAACAAAATTATAATTGGATATGTGTCTTCATGTAACTTTCTTAAAAATTGTTGATAGTTCAAAGAGCTTATACTATATTTAACCATTAATTTCTTCTTTAAATAACCAAATGGCATCTTTCNATCTTACCTAATAATAAACCAATATAGACTTAACACCCATGAATGCCTCTATATTCTATATATTTTATATGGATTTCTTATCTTTTCAATGTGAGACAATGACCCAAAAAAGTATTGGTTATGTCTACGTTATCACTCAAAAAGTGTTAGTCAAGTTAGAATTCGAAATTTTTAGAATCGCTTATAAATTTCAATCTCACTTAATAATGAATTAATATAAGGCTTAGCACTTATGAATGTCTTTATAATTCACTTATTTTATGCAGCCTATTCATCTTCCCAATGGAAAATTGGAGTGTCACAAAATGTCTCTTGCTATTTCTGCTTAGTGTCACAAAACCTTAAATCCTACACAATTTTAAGATTAGCCATATTATCAATTAAAAAACAGATGTTAAAAAAAATTTAATTAGTAATTTTGTATTCCAAAAACAGAAAGAAAAATCATTTTTAAATAAAGAATATAATATAAAACTTAATATGTATATATATATATTAACTCACCTAAATTTGTCCCTTATTAGGGCTCAAAACCTATATATCAACCGGCCCTAAACGAGACACAGTCACAGACTTTCTCCTTCGTAGAGAGAGTACGGGACTGATCGTTCACATAGATCACTTGTAATATGACACAAGAATTTGTGAATGATTTTTACCACTCCTTAATCTTTGATGAAGAAGAGTTTGTGGATGATTTTTACCCCTCATTACTCTCTTTGATGATCAAAAGGAAGATAAGATCATGATCCCTTCTCAATTAATGGCAACAAAAGAATCCGGAGAGTCATTGCATTGCTTCTGCGAAATTTGTGTGGAGAGAAAAGATTGTGACGAGATGTTCAGAAACGAAAGCTGCGTTCACTCTTTTTGTTGCGAGTGCATTAGCAAACATGTTGCCGCAAAGATCCAAGATGGCATAACTGTAGTTTCTTGCCCCGGATTGGAATGCAAGGGGGTTCTAGAACTCGATGATTGCAGGCCAATGCTTCCCAAAGACGTGATGGAAAGGTGGGACGAGGCGCTATGCAGAGCCCTGTTTGGGTCTCAGATGGTGTTTTACTGCCCTTTCAAGGACTGTTCAGCGATGTTGGTGAACGATAACGAAGGAGGAGAAGTCATTAGGGAGTCGGAGTGCCCATTCTGCCATAGACTCTTCTGCGCACAGTGTTATGTCCCCTGGCATCCAGGGATAGAGTGCGAAGAGTTCCAGAGACTAAATGAGAATGAGAGAGGAAGAGAGGATCTCATGCTGAGGGAGCTTGCTCTTGAGAAGAATGGAGGAGGTGTCCCAATTGCAACTACTTTGTGGAAAGGACTGAAGGATGTTTACACATGACTTGCAGGTCAGTTTGCTTCTTCTCTCTCTCTTTTTTTTTGTTTTTTAATACTTTTTAGTAGATTACTATTCAACCAAATTTTATTTTTAAATTTTTTTCAAAACGTAATTTTGAGCTTTTTTAAAACAAAATAGTCAAGAAAGTGTTTTTAAATTTTTAACCAAATGCACCCATTTTTTCTTAGCACAAGTTTTTATGTACAAAAAACACCAATCACAAACCGACTTTAAGGGTTTGTTTGAAATTGTTTTGAAAAATAAAATTTTTAAAATTAAAAAAACTTTTTAACAAAAGTTTCATTTTTAAGTTTTTTTTAAAAGTGCTTTTTTGGCTATTTTTAGAATAAAAAAAAGTAAAAAAATTACTTTTAAAAGTTTTTACTAAACATACTAATTTTTTATTTAACACAATTTTTTAAATATTAAAAATATTTTTTAATCTCTATAGCGCAAAAACAAACAGTTGTACATAGCATTACTCTTTTTTATTTTTTATTTTTTTTAAGATGAATGATTTTTTATAAAACACAAAGGATACAAAACTCTCCGGCAAGAAAAAACTTGCAGAACCACAGCAGCTCAGCAGCAGTCTATATACAAAACCAGCGAAGCTCATGAAGCAAAACAGTCAAGTGCGTAACCCACAACCCGCGCCAACCCAGCCAATAAAGTAGACCAGCAAGCACCAATTCAACATACACTAGCAAACTTACTATCCCCAAATTTTGCCAAGAAATTTTGAAGAACAGCCAGCTCAGCCACTAAACCAGTATACTTAATTGAGGAAATTCCCCAGTTATTACAAAGAATCACATTATCTTCTGTAACCTTAAACTTCCCTTTACCTTTCTCCACAATCCGAGTACTAACTTAATTCCCAGCATATATTTTGCAAAATCTTTTCGTCAGTACACAACTGGCTCCCAAATTTCACACTGTTTCTGTACCTCCAAATGTTATAGACATGGTAGAACCCCATGCAAGCTTGCAAACAACAGCTTTAAGGCTTTTACCCCACCAATCCCTCGACCCTTTACTTAAGACCTCATCCCAAACAGTATGAAAAGAAATCAGGGAGCATTTTTGCATCACTTCCCTCCAAATCCTCTTGCTGAAACCACACTCAAAGTACAAGTTAATGATCTCTACACTCAATAATGTGCCTAAAAAACAAGTAGTATACTTATCTTCAAAATGAACTCTACACTCACATTGGCAGGTCAGTTTGCTTTACTATTATCTTCAAAATATGATTGCCACATATATAACACAAAGTATTTGCTTAGACTGACCATAAATCACTTATATAAGTAGTATAATTATCCAGGAAAAACCTATAATCATGCATGTTGGTTATGTTTTAGGATATATATAAAACAGACACGCTGATATACTAATTTTGATGTGATTGACAGTATAATGAGTCACATTGAATGCAAATAAGATCCTCTTGATTGTGGTTGCAGGTGTGCATTCCAGTTTTGCTATGGATGTGGAGCATCATGGACTAGCGATCATGGTGGTTGCCAGACTTGAGCAGCATCCAGCAGATTCGTGTCATATCTCCTACTCTTTGTATGAGTAAAGTGTTCAAATTTACTTCTCTTTATTATTCTTTATTTATTTTTTTTTTTTCAGCTTGCTTATTTTTATTATTTTAATCCTGGAGGCCAATATTTGAATTATTAAAAGTTTACAATTTTGTTGTAATATAGCCACTTTTCTATCATTCTTCCAAAAATACCCCTATTTTCTTTTAAAAACTAAAATCAAAAAATTAAAATTTTGTTTGTTTAGTTTAGTTTATTTATTTTAATTTTGATTTCATTTTTTTAATTAATTTTTTTCTAAGAAAATATGAGCATTTTTGGAAGAATGACAGAAAAGTAGTTTAATTGCAACAAAATTATAATTGGATATATGTATCTTCATGTAACTTTCTTAAAAATGGTTGATAGTTCAAAGAGCTTATACTATATTTAACCATTAATTTCTTCTTTAAATAATCAAATGTCATCTTTCTTTCTTTCAAAAGAGGGCTTGGGTTGCTGGTAATTCCATTCCTTTTTTTCCTTTTCTTTCTGTCACTTAGGAAGACTAAAAGAAAAGTGTTTTTCCTTATTCCCACTAGGATTTCTCTTTTGGCCTAGGAACAAAAGGAAAACCAAAAAAATAAAGTATAAAGCAAAAGAGGTTTGAGTTCGATACAGTTAAGAATTCTCCTGTTGGATTTTGGGATAGGGCTTATTAAGCTTATTAGATAAGTGTAGATAAATCCATTTAAATTTTGAAGAGTTGTATGTGATCAACTCAATCATAGAGTTCTATAAAAAAAGAAAAAAAGGAAGAAAAGGATAGAGTTCAAGTACAAGAAAAGTTAACGGAATCCAATAGATGATCAAGTTGATGGCAGAGAGAGAGAAATGGAATTTTTTGAAAAACAAACAACGTGACTTTTCATCTTTCACGTTATATTATTGAAATAAATACGTAGAGGGGTGAGTGGCTTTTATGCTTCCCATTCCATGCTTTTTTTTAAAAAAAAAAAAAAGAAGAAGAAATTCAATGTAGAATCAAATGAAAGCGGTGTGACTTGATGGCATTAAAGGCACAAAATATTGTCTTTTGGTTTCGTATTGAAAAAAGGGAAGAGACATGGTCTTTAAAATAAATGCTTTGAATGCCAAATATATCGCTAGCCTTCATATGGCTGACCATATGCAAATTGTGATTCACAAGAAAATTAATCTACCAATTAATGTCTATCATTAACTCTATTATATATCTATGAAATTTCAAATTTAATAATTCATGCATCCAACAATAGGGTTAGGTCAATTGAATTTAGGTTTACGCACCAAAATTTTCTTTTAGGAATTTCAATCTACAAGAGTATAAAAATAAGATTTATTCTTGTGGGGGATTCAATATTGTGGCCGCGTGATAATAGTATTGTTAATCATGGCATTAAGCTAACCCAGTCATTTGGTATAGAATTTTAAAATTAGTAAATTCATTTTATTCACAAGTTATAAAGTGATTCATTATCTAGTACTTTCTATCATAAAATGAACTTGCAGATACTCTAATCCTATCTATTTAGGATAAGTCTAAAATCTATCCTATAAAGAATTAGGGTTGCTACATTGATAATTTGATATAATGTAAAAATATATAATGTAATATAATATGAAAGAAAAAGTAAAGTGAACGCTGAGAAAGAGTGATGAAACAATTAGAGCTACATCTATACTGTATTGGAGTATATATAAACTGTATTACAATGG
>FXXK01000016.1:1534953-1630775 GCA_900184695.1 Betula pendula
ATTTTTTTTATAGGAAGGCTATGAATAATGAACAAGTTTCATAACTAAATAAAGAATATAATAAACCTATAAGGAAATAAAATAAAGTCTTAATGTAAAATATTCTAATAAGAATAATCGTAGATCCTTTTATTTTATCTGTTTCATTTAAGATATTTTGGTATTAAATATATTTTTTTGTTTGAAAATATATGTGATTTTGCATACTAAAAATGCGATAATTTAAATCAAATCACAAAAATTGTATTGTTTAAAAATGAATTTTAAAAAAACTGCAATTTGATAAAAAAAAAAAAAAAAAAAAAAGGCGCTAATTTTCACTTAATGACCCTACATTCCATGGCCGTGTAAAGAAGCTTCATCGGCGTCGCAGTCAAGTCATTCTTTTTCTTGGTGCAAATATAAATCCAAAAGGTTAAACCCATTGATGAAGGGGCTTCCAAATTAAACTTCCAATCGGAGATGACATCTTCTCTGCTAAGGTATTTATTATTATTATTTTTTTTTCCTTAGCAACTTCTCAGTAAAGTAAATGCCACTTCCACTATTTATATATATATATATTAGACACAGACTTTTTCCTTCGTAGAGAGAATAAGGGGCTGATCGTTCACACACAACTTATAAAATGGCACAAGAATCAGCCTCTGATGTTACGTTTGTCGATGATTTTTACTCCTCATTATTCTTTGATGAAGAAGAAGATGAGATTTTCCCAGTGTCCGATGCCAAGTATGCGGAAGGGTTGCAGTTCCAAGAGGTTCTGATGTGCGATCTCATCACTTCTCAAATGGCAAACAAAGGGGCCTCATCATCCTCGTCATCATCATCACCAACAATCCAAGCAAATCCTCCGGCCCCCAACCCAGAGTCGGAGGAGGCAACAAAAGAATTAGCCGGAGAATCATCGAATTATAGCTTCTGTGAAATTTGTGTGGAGAGTAAGGATGGTGACAAGATGTTCAGAAACGAGAGCTGCGTTCACTCTTTTTGTTGTGACTGTATTAGCAAACACGTTGCCACAAAGATCCAAGATGGCATAACCGTTATTTCTTGCCCCGGATTGGAATGCAAGGGTGTCCTGGAATTCGATGATTGCAGGCCAATCATTCCCAAAGACGTGATGGAAAGGTGGGACGAGGCGCTATGCAGAGCCCTGTTTGGGTCTCAGGTGGTGTTTTACTGCCCTTTCAAGGAATGTTCAGCGATGATGGTGAACGATAACGAAGGAGGAGAAGTCATTAGGGAGTCGGAGTGCCCATTCTGCCATAGACTCTTCTGCGCACAGTGTTATGTCCCCTGGCATTCAGGGATAGAGTGCGAAGAGTTTCAGAGACTAGACGAGAATGAGAGAGGAAGAGAGGATCTCTTGCTGAGGGAGCTTGCTCGGGAGAACAAATGGAAGAAGTGTCCCAATTGCAAACACTTGGTGGAAAGGATTGATGGTTGTTTACATATGACTTGCAGGTCAGTTAATTTGCTTTACAAATTACAATTATCTTCACAAATCACCGATATAAGTAGTATAATTATCCAGGAAAAATCTATATATAAACATGTTGGGTAATGGGTATGTTATAGGATCTAAAACAGACACTCTGAGATAACTACTTTTGGCCATTTGAGAACAGGGCAGCCTCTCACAAGATTTTTAGACCAAAATCCTTCAAAGCCAACCTTAACCTGAAATGTTCCAAGCTTTTTGGAGTGATAATTGAGAGTATAATGTGTCACATTGAATATTGCGAATAAGATGATGTTGATTGTGGTTGCAGGTGTGCCTTCCAGTTTTGCTATGGATGTGGAGCACCATGGGTTGATGATCATGATGGTGATTGCGTGAGAGATTGAATGACTTGAAAAAGCATAATGATGATGTTATTGTAAAAATTGTTATATGTCCCATGTCTTTTATGTTGCTGATCTTAACATTGATGGTATGGAACCAATGATGTCACAAGAATTTCACTAAACCTTATGAATGAGAAGAAGAAAATTGTAACAAGCCCTGGGTAAAAGTATCCACTCCAGACGGGCATGGTAAGCAGCAACAAGGCCCACCCGACCCGCATGCACATTGTGGGCATGCCATGGGTACCTTGCATTCGTACAATACCATGAAGGCTACAAATGCTAGCTACTTGTTGTGATCACCAATAGGCTAAGTTTTGAGTGCTCTCAAAGCAAAATGCTTGAAGAAAAAGAAAAAGATAAAAATTAAAAAAAATTAAAAAAAAAATTAAAAAACCTTAAAACTTTGAAGCAACGAAAAAAAAAATACTTTGACAAAGCAAAAGGCAAAATTGATGACATTCAAAAAAATAATCCTCAAAGTTAATTGCATTTATATTAACATGTGTCACATTATTTACTTTAACTACTTACTTTTTTAATGCACATTCCAACAAATTTTCTAAATGAATAAAAAAGGGAAGAGAATTTTAAGCATAAGCCAAGCACACGGACTCCAAATATAAAAATTTCATTTGTTATCGGGCTGAATTTTGAGTTAAGTAATGCTATACATAACACTTTTATTTTAATTTTATCTTATCTTGTTGATGTGACTATCCCAATCAGCTTTTGATTTTTTTTTAAACAATAGTTGATCCAAAGGGCTGATTGAAAAGTGTCGATCACATTAATAAAATAGAATAAAAGTTTAGTGTATAACATTTCTACATTACTCTCTTTCTCTTGGAGCTTATGGCTCAAAGAAAAAAGTAATGCTATAAACCACTTTTTTTTCCTTATAACTATTATCTAATGCTATTGTAGTAGTCTCAATCAACTCTTGGATCAGTCATTGTTAAAAAAATAAAAAATAAAAATCTAAAGTTTGGTTGGAACTGCTATGTTATCATTATCGAATACTTGTAAGATAAAGATGTAATTTTTAGCATTATTTTTTAAAAAAAATAAATTCATTTATTTAATTTAGAACAATAATAAAAACTACACTTTTATTTTATAACTATGTCACACTACTGATGTAGAAATGCCAATCAATCATTAAATTTTTTTTTTTAACCAAACTGATCTAAAGGTTGATTAACGCTAAAAAAAATAAATAAATAAAGTGTGAGATAAAAATGTTACTTTCTTCACGTCACCTAACGATAAAATTGAACTTTTCTTCTATAAAAAATCAAATGGCATCTCTCTCTTTCTTTTTTTTTTTTTCTTTTTTTTTTTTTTTTTTTTTTTGTAATAATCTCTCTCTTTCAATACGGAGCGTGGGTTGCCGGCATTCCTTTTTTCTTTTCTTTCGGTCAAAGACTACGAGAAAAGTGTTTTCCATATTCCCAATTGGATTTCTCTATTGGCCTAGGAACAAAAGGAAAACAAAAAAGAAATTATAAAGCAAAAGAGGTCTGGGTTTGATAAAGTTTAGGAATTCTCCTGTTGGACTTTGGGATAGGGCTTATTTAGCTTATTAGATAAGTTTAGATAAATCCATTTAAATTTTGAAGAGTTTGTCAATTGTCAGTGAACTCAATCAATGGTAGAGTTCAAGTACAAGAAAATTATGGAATTTTTAGGGTATATTTTTTAATGTGTTTTGATAGAGGTTTTTTGCTTTTTGTTTTTTGTTTGAAAAAATGTTTGGGTGTGACATAATTAAAAGTGAAAATTATTTCGCAGCTTCAAAATATAATTTTAAATCAAGTTGCATAAAATGTATATTTAAAGATTGCGTTTTTAAAAAATTGAAATTTAAAAACAAAGAAAAATATGTTTTCAAAACGCAAGCAAGGATATATTTTTTTTAAACATATGATTTTAAAGGTTTAAGCTATAATTTTACCAGATGTTTATCTGCATTTTTAAAAATTCATGTTTTAAAATCGCTATTTTAAAATTACAAACTCAAATGAATTCTTAATGTATCATATGAAATTATACACATGTCTTGGATGTGTATATATATATATATATATATTAGGCCTAGAATTTTTTTGTAACTTGAGCTTTTTTAAAAAAAATTTATTTTATATAATATGATCAAGTAAGGGGGAGGCAGAGGACGATTTTTATAATTTGTTAACATGTAATTAAAGGGTGTTAAAATTTTCTTCCCTATAAACCTTTTTTTCGTTCAATTAGAAGAAAAAAAAAAAAAAAAAAAAAGTGGTTAAAATTTTATTTTTAATGACCGGTGTAATTCCAATCACATATTAACCGGAGTCAACAAGTTATAAAAATGTGCAATACTCATTTATAAATATCTTTAAATCCTATATTTGCAGAAAAAAAAAAAAAAACAAAAAAAAAGCGCTAATTTACATTTCTTGACCCTAACTTCACTGGCCGTGCAAAAAGCCTCACCGCAGTCAAGCCATTCTTTTTCATGGTGCTTCTTTTTTTTCGTCAACAGTAAAGAGTAAAGTTTAATCCAGAAAGGTTAAACCCCTTGAAGAAGGACTTCCAAATTAAACTTCCAATCGGTGATGACAACTTCACACCTAAGTTGTTGTTTTATTTAATTTTTTTTTCTTAGCAACTTCTCAGTTAAGTTAATTTCCCTTCCACTATATTAGACGAGACGCAAGACTTCGTAGGGGCCGATCGTTCACACAGAAATTGTAAAATGGCACAAGAATCAGCCTCTGATCTTATGTTTGTGGATGATTTTTACTTCTCCTTACTCTTTGATGAAGAAGAAGAGATTCTCCCAGTGTCGGATGACAAGTATGCGGAAAGGTTGCAGTTCCAAGAGGGTTTGATGGGCGACCTGATCACTTCTCAAATGGGAAACAACGGGGCCTCATCATCACCAACAATCCAAGCAAGTCCTCCGACCCACAACCCAGACCCAGAGGAGAAACCAAAAGAAGCCGGAGAATCATCGCATTGCTTCTGCGACATTTGTGTGGAGAGGAAGGATAGCGACGAGATGTTCAGAAACGAGAGATGCGTTCACTCTTTTTGTTCTGACTGCATTAGCAAACATGTTGCCACAAAGATCCAAGATGGCATAACCGTTGTTTCTTGCCCCGGAGTGGAATGCAAGGGTGTCCTGGAATTCGATGATTGTAGGCGAATGCTTCCCAAAGACGTGCTGGAAAGGTGGGACGAGGTACTATGCAGAGCGCTGTTTGGGTCTCAGATGATGTTCTACTGCCCTTTCAAGGACTGTTCACAGATGTTGGTGAACGATATCGAAGAAGGAGAAGTCATTAGGGAGTCGGAGTGCCCATTCTGCCATAGACTCTTCTGCGCACAGTGTTATATCCCCTGGCATCCAGGGGTAGAGTGCGAAGAGTTCCAGAGACTAAATGAGAGTGAGCGAGGAAGAGAGGATCTTATGCTGAAGGAGCTTGCTCGGGAGAAGAAATGGATGAACTGTCCCAATTGCAAGCACTTAGTGGAAAGGACTGAAGGTTGTTTACATATGACTTGCAGGTCAGTTAATTTGCTTTACTATTCTCATTATTGGCACATAACACAAAATATTTGCTTATTACTGACCATAAATCACTTATTTAAGTAGTGTACTTATCCAGGAAAAATCTATAAACATGTTGGTTATGTTATAGGATCTAAAACAGACGCTGATTGCATACTAATTTTGGCTTCTACTCTAGCCAAACAGGGGGGATATATTGAGATTTTCATTGGAATTTTCTGCTCGAATTTTAGGGAGTTTGGGCAAGAAATCGAAGAGGGGGTGCAGAGTCTAGGGGTGCCGGGCAAGTCCCCGGCCGCCCGAAATGCGAATCTCACTTATCCGAGCACCCCTGGGCCCTGGCCCTGCACTCCCCTGTCTCTTTTCCTGCCTGAATTCCAGAGTTTGGGGGTGGACACCTTGTCCAATTAGCCCACTTTTGTGGTCTAGGTCCATAGCAGTTGAGAGTCCAAAATATGAGCTGCAATGGGTTTCAGATAGATATAATGCTAATAGAATTGATTCAAGTAAACCCCTGATATTGAATGTAAACTGGTTTTGTCAAGTTTTGCCAACCTGAACACGACCTATTCCTCCAGTATCCGTTTCTTGATGTGATTGACTGTATAATGATTCACATTGAATGCAAATAAGATTCTGATCATTGTGGTTGCAGGTGTGCATTCCAATTTTGCTATGGATGTGGAGCATCATGGACTAGCGATCATGGTGGTTGCCAGACAAATTAAATGACTAACAAAGCATAATGAGGATGTTATTGTAATAATTGTTATATTAGTATGGATATATCAACTCTTTTATGTTGCTGATCTTAATATTGATAGCAAATGTTTGTATTGGGAAAGGAGTATGTATCAGGATGTTTATTTTCCCTGACATTATTATGGTTTGTATATGTCTTTTGCGATGCACAAAAGTGCTCTAGTCATTTGAGGACTTCAGCATGAGTCAAGGAAACATGAAATGTCTCCTGCTGTTTGAATGAGTAAAGTGTTCAAATTTTCTTATCTTTTATTATTCTTTTTTTTAGCTTGCTTATTTTTTAGTATTTTAATCCTGGAGGCCAAATTTTTGAAGGACAGTTTTCTAAACTCTTTTTGAAATTTTCTTCTAACCTAGTCTATTAAACTGACAGACTTATTACTTATCTATTAAACTGACATGTATTCAAAATGCATATAATTAGAATATACGAAAAATATAATATATTTTTCGTATATTTCATATTTGAGTGATATTGTAATATTCTCTATTTAGATTGATTGTAATCAAATTTGGAAGATTTGATTACTATATTTATATTCATCCTATATCCTATAAATAGGGATCTTTGTATTGTAGAAAAAATCAAGTTAATGGGCACAATGTAGCCCTAAGGATCCTTCAGAGTGGTGGATGTAGATATCTAAACCCGAACTACCCGTAATTATCTGTGTCTTATTCTCTCTCTTACTTCCACTATTACTCTCTATATTTTAGTATTCCGCACATATTTTTAACATGGTATTAGAGCCATTTTTTTGTGACATTCAATAAACATCTTTGATGTTTTTGGGCGTTCTCTCTGATAATTTCATCATTCTAGTCGTCCACGTGCCGCCATGCTTTCAACACGCCGCTGGAAGTTTCTGTCCTCTCAACCACGTGCCTCCACACTCAGTAACTCACCTCGATCTTCACATCATTCAATAAATTGGCCGCCAAAGGTTCCAGATCCGCCAAAATCAGCCAAAACCACTCGGTCACGTGCCTCCACCAGATCCTGCCACCACCTTCACGCATCGTACGCGTCGCCACCATGACTCTTTTTGGCCAAAACCACCACAAAAAAGTGGTTCTTCAGCCCAAAATTGATGGATCTGGAAAATTTTGGCCCAATGCAGAAGTGCACGCTCTCCAATGTGCCTCCTAAAATTGCTGTCAGTGGTCCACGCGTCATCCCGATCTTCCACACATAGCTACAATCATCCACGCGCCGATGAGAACCACAGCTCGTCTGGACCATGCGCCAGAGGTCCCTGCGCGTGAAAAACATGTGTGTCAGTCAAGTCCAAATTCGGTTTAGTCAAACCGGTTTTAGTCCAATTTTCTCCTTTTTCAAGCTGGTTCAACCTAGATCAGTGCCTTTTCAGTTGATTTATACTGGATTCAGACTAGTTCAGTGCAATTTCATTCATATTCAAGACATTTTCAACCTGGTTCAAGTCTTTCTAGTTCGGTTTTATACCGGTTTAGGGGACTTCATAGCTTATTGCTGCTTCAACCACCAGCTGCCACCTCTGGCAACTTTTTCGACCAAGAAAAAAAAAAGGGTTCAAGTGGACCACATCATGTGTGCCACGCTACTGGATTGGGTGCGCCGACTCGATAATCGTCCAAGTGGGCTCATTCCTTTTTGTGTTTTGGCTTGTTGTCAACCCTTTTGTTATTTTGGCCCAAGTTGGCCCTACATTTCGGCCCACGCCGATCCATCTTTGTTGCCATAACGTGTTGCCGTCGCTAGCCATCCACTAGCCTCTTGTCTTCTTCGGCAGTGTTCGCGCATAGTTTTCACTACCGGCCCATGCCGGCCATCTTCGTCGCCGCCACGTGCCGTCGTCACTAGCCACCCACCACCCTCTTGTCTCCTCTGACAGTGTTTGCGCTTAGTCTTTACCACCGCCTCCGTTTATCAGCCACCGTCTATGCCCATTTCCTGACTTTCGCTATTGCCGTCACCAGAAAAAAAAATAAAAAAATAAAAAAATAAAAATAAAATAAAAATAAAAAAATTTGATAATTGGTCAAAGTGGACCACATCCCTTTTGGAATTTTGGCACGTAGTCGGGCTTTTTGAATTTTAAGGTTCATATTCAACCCTGTTTCGCTATGATATATGGCGCAATTCATTGGTGAATCTCGGCGCAATGTGGTTCGGCCTCTCACGGGATTTGATCGCTAGTTTCTGTTACTCCTTCCATCATTATCAGTTGCAGCTTTGAGTCTTTTAATGGATTGTCTCCATTTTTCGGCCATGATACAATGTGGTTTGACTCTTTATGGAATTTGACAGCTAGTTTTCATTACTTCTTCTATAATTGTCTGTTGCGACTTTGAGTCTTTTAACGGATTGTCTCCCTTTTCCGGTCGTCACTTTCAGCTTTTATCGCCGGCACCGCTTTGATCCAATTATCGACTTCAACTACATTTATATTCCATTTCTATTTTCAAACTCAGGCTTACAAGATCTTCCACCTTGAGTTTGAGGGGGATGTTAGAATATACGAAAAATATAATATATTTTCCGTATATTCCATATTTGGGTGATATTGTAATATTTTTTATTTAGGGTTGATTGTAATCAAATTTGGGAGATTTGATGATCATACTTATATTTATCATATACCCTATAAATAGGGACCTTTGTATTATAGAAAAAATCAAGTTAATGAGCACAATGTAACCCTAAGGGTCCTTCAGAGTGGTGGATGTGGGTGTCTAACACCAAACCACCCGTAATTCTCTGTATCTCATTCTCTCTCTTACTTTCATTATTATTCTTCATATTTTAATACTCCGCGATGTATGTGAGAATAACACACACTACCTAAAATTAATGTGATAATTAAAAATACTTTACTAATATTTGTACTTGCTCTCCTATTTTGTCCAAGCCCAACTGTGAAAGAATTATGGGGTGTAAACAAAATAATATGCTGATTCTTAATATATAATTTATCCACTATTAAATTAACGATGTGAGAATTATATATATTTTAAATTCATGTCGATTTAATTGACTTTCTATTTAATTTAAAGAAAAACTTATTATATTTTAAATTGTTAAAAGTTAACTATATAGTACATACTATCCTGGAGTGGCTTCAGCTTCATCTTCTAGGTTTTATAAAATTCTTTTTACTAGAAATCCAAAATTTAATACTATTCTTACATTTATACTGTTTGTTTTCGGGATATAAAGTGAACCAATAATTGAAGCTTTATATTCGAACTCCAGTGCGCGTACACTCAAGCATTAAAGTTGAGTGGGATTGGCGGCGTATTAGAGCGCCATTATGGGATCAAATCTCCGGCAATCTTTGAGGGGCTTTTTTTAAAAGGATTTATTAGAACATTTTTTTAGAGGTTTTTTTAAGAATTTTTTCTATTTTAATTTTTTAATTTTTTAATTTTTTAAATTAAATTGAGGCCCACTTCTCAAATGAAAAGTGAGTCCTAATTTGATTAAAAAAATTAAAAAAAAAAAGATTTTAAAAAAACCCTTAGAGAAACCTCTAAAAGATGCATAAGTATTTTTCTTTTGTAAAATCTAAGCTAAATCTAACCGTGTAGAACATATCACCTGTTAAAAAATAATAAAAAAAAGAATGAAAGAAGACTCCCCTGCATTGCGATTGCAACCCCATCCCCCCCTCCCCCCAAAATCTCTTAAGGCCGTCTCAAACAAACAAAAAGAAGAAGAATTTTCAACTAATTAAAACATATTTATCCTACTATTTTACATTGAAACAGATGCAAGCTTATACATGAATCAAATTCTCCAAATTCCAAAATAAGACACTTACAACAGATACCTATATTATTTTACAATTCCATAGTAAAAAAATACCAAGTAAAATCTCACATGGGAGGAGGATTATAGCAGCCTGCAGCTATCTTGGGACATTACATAGCGGCAAAAACATGTGGGTTCATAAAACCGACACCCAATGGCGTAATTGGAAAAGGGAAGAGAGTGCCATAATTGAACCTTTGAATTGGCACTGGCTGAGGAATTAAAAGATAACGAATTGAAGAGAAAAGGAAGAAGAGAAGGGTAGTGAAAGGTACCATTTCTTCTTAACTTACTCTGCTTTGATTTGTGGAAGGTTTTTTTTTTTGTTAGGCGTGGGGAAGCAATTTTAACATACTATATGCTTTTATATATATAGGGGGTCTAAGGCAAATGATGTGTGGGTCAGGGTCACTCAATTCAGCAGTTGAATAAAAAGAAAAAGCAGCAAGGCCATGTGGTGAGAAATTGACAGGATATATCAATTACTACTAACTGAACTTTGATGTTTCAACGGATGCTTTAAACTGCTTTAATGGGGGGAGGGGATTGGGGAAGAGGGTAAATGGCTCGACTACTTAACTTGAAAGATGAGGGTCGATCAGAGGAGGTTGGATTCGGATCTGGGATGACTCGTAGGCACTTTTGGGTGGCTTGCAACTACCCTAGAAAAAGTTGGAGTGGTCATAAGCCACCTTAAAGGTGGTAGACGGCCACA
Source organism: Betula pendula (assembly GCA_900184695.1). Lineage (NCBI taxonomy): Eukaryota > Viridiplantae > Streptophyta > Magnoliopsida > Fagales > Betulaceae > Betula > Betula pendula. The sequence continues at coordinate 1,545,634 of FXXK01000016.1, forward strand.
TCTGGGGTGGTCGCGGGCCACCCAAAGGTGGTCGGCGGTCACCTCGGGGGTGCTTACTGGTAGCTACCCTACAAAGGGGTGGCCCGGCAGCCACCTCCACCCCCACCTCCATCTCCACCTTTTTATTTATTTGTTTTTTTTTTATTCTATTATTATTTTTTGACAAGTAACATGTTGAATCTAAGAGCTTAAATTTAACAAAAAAAGAAGAAGCCATCTTGACAATTTTTAGGAGATTGCCTGGGATCTTCATCTGTCATTACGAGGAAACTTCACTCGCCTTACTTTCTAAATTGTATTTTATGAGGCTGTAAATACAATCACAATTAATACCGTTGGCAATCATTTTGGTCCCTTCATTCCTTGTAACAGTGAAGAGATTGCAATCAATGAGGTAACCATGATTTCTCGTTTAGAGGAATTCAAGTATAAATAAATAGTCAAATTTAATTTTAATATGGGTTAAACAGTTAAATTTAATTTTAATAGAGACTAAACTTAATTTTTAAGGCTAAAAATATGTATATATACTTAACTTAAAAAAAAGTGAATACCAAAAAATGTCGGGCCACCTAATCCCAATCACCCCCAAACCATCGAAGTGGTCGTTTATATTAAATAAATGGCCTCAATCCATGAAATTGCAAGTCCGTACAATTTCAAGGAATTATAGGAACCTCAATCTAAGCATCTTGTGAAGTTTTTCTTGCACCTTATGTGCATATAGTTTTTGATCTTGCGCAATGGTTTGAACTTTTTATTTTGAGAAATTTCACTTACCATCAGAATTACTGTATTTTTTTTAGGGATACAAATTTTCTCCTACTCGAGTTGGAGGAAATTTGTTCCAATTCTCTCAAAAAAATGACAAAAATTATGAAAAAAATATATTTCAACCCACTTATGAAAATGCAAGAAAAAACAAAGCACAAATTTTTTTTTTAAAATCATATATACAGCAAATTTCAACCCACTTAAAACAAAGCAAAAAAATTGTTTTCTTGTTTTGTTTTTTGTTTCGTAACATTGATATATATATGATTTTTTTTAAAAAAAAATTTGCTTTTTTTTTTTTGTATTTTTCATAAGTGGGTTGAAATGTATTTTTTTCATATTTTTTTTTTTATAATTTTTATCATTTTTTTAAAGAGTTGGAGCAAATTTCCTTCAACTTGGTTGGGGCAAATTTTCTCCAACTTGAGTTGGAGAAAATTTGTGTCCTTGTTTTTAGTATGTATTGTTTTTCAATGTTGTATTTTTGTGGAGTCAAAAGACAAATGAAATTTAATTTTGTCTTTATTTTTTCCAGTTATCAATGAACTTAATTATTTCAAGTCGGAAGGAAGTTGTGTCTTTTTTTTTTTCAGTATGTATTGTTTTTCAATGTTGTATTTTTGTGGAGTCAAAAGACAAATAAAATTAATTTTGTCTTTATTTTCTCCAGTTACCAATGAACTTAATTATTAACAGAGTGTTTCATATGTGGCGCCAAGCAGTCCCTGAGTCACACCTTCTTGACGATAATCCTCCAATTCCAAAGAAATGGCGCTCTCCTCCTTTGCATTTCCCCTTCATTTCCTTCCGCTTGCTCCCACCAACAAGTCCCCATTTCCTTCGTTTTCCCTCCACTGTTCAAGGTCTTCTTTTCCCGAGAAAGCCGACGATGGTAAAAACGACAGTCGTGGGGAGCCTGAGGGACCCAGGAGGCTCTCCGAGCAGTCGTCGTGGGAAGCCAAGGACTCTGAGGGGAGGGACTATCTCTACAGGCTCGGTAAAGAGGCTGATAACATGAATATCGCGGTCGGAGCTAGAGCTGGAGTCATCGATGACCTCTTCGCCGGCAAATTTCTCGGACGAGACTGTAATTTTTTTTCCCCCTCCTATGCCCTGTTTGGTTCCGAGAAACTATAGAAAATAATTTTTCTTTTCAGAGTCTTGAATTTTCCGAGGTTCATTGAGCAATTTAGTTATTTCGTGGTATGTTTAATATTTTTTGCAGCGGATATTGTGTTTGATTATCGTCAGAAAGTAACGAGGTCATTTGAGTACCTTCGGGGCGATTACTATATTGCTCCTCTCTTCATGGTAATTTTCTGTTAATGTGTTTTGTTCTACTTTTGATGGTTTTTTTTTTTTTTTCGCATGATTGTATGTGTTATTCTATAGTATCCTGTTCCTAAATTCTTGTTAGTGAACTGCAATGTTGTGCACTTAAAATTGCTGTCCTGTATTTTCTTTTCTGGCATGGTGGTAAATTTTGGATTTTATGGGTCACATACACGCCAGCACCAAGAAAAGGAAAAATGTTAAAAAAGAAGAAGAAGAAGAATGATTTGTAGTCGTGCCTCAATTATGCTAATGGGGAGAACCACATACCGCTGTTGAATATGAATGTTTGTAATAAATGTAACACATAAAATTGATGTAAGTGATCATTTTCAACCGAATCTGACGTATCAGAGTGAATAATTCCTTCTTTCTTTTGTTTTAGTGATGGAAATTATGGCATAAGTTGATACTCTCTCTCTCTCTCTAGGTGGGAATAAGTTGGATGGATTTTCTTTCATAAAAAAAAAATCAATGTTTGGGAACCAGTTAGTGTTTTAGTTGCGTTTACTATAAATGGGCTGATCCCCCAATTTTGGTTATATATGCTTTGGCCGAGCTTGCTCTGAGTCAGGCCAATTAAGGAAAATGCTACCGTGTTTTCTTTATGGTATCTTATTACGTGGTATAAACACGGTGAAGAAAGGATTTAATTTTTCTAATCCTGGCTTTTCTGAAATTTGAGAAAGATCCAGACTTGTTTGGATATGGCAAAAGGTTTGTCAGAATATTGCCGAATTCTTTTCTTATTTGGGTTGATCAACAGCAATTGATGGAGCATCACTTCATGATTGACTGGTTGATATCTCGGGTTGAGGGTCCTTCATCACCTGGGCTTTGTTATTTGTTGCATTTTTTTGTTATACATTTTGCTAGATATCTACATTAAAACCCACGAGAATTATAGGACACAACACAACTGCTTTCTTGAGAGTGTGCAATTTCTGTGTTTAGGTCTTGGTTGCTAGAGAACATGTTATTTGAAAACGTTGCTTCTTTTCTGTCATTGAGTTCCGCTGGAACGATAAAGCAGCACATTTTTGAGAGCTCTACAGAATTTTTTGATCATTTTAAATTTAATAAACTGTTTTAATGGTTTCTTTAGATTTCAGCATTTCAGGGTGTAGAAATCTTATTTTCTAATCAGCTAGGTGTTCAATCTCTCCCATAACCTTTGATGGGAAGAGGTCTTTTTTGAGTCTCTTTTTTCAGTGTTCTATTTTCTTTTTTCATATTTTCTATCTTTGAGTTCAGATAATTTGCTATCATATGTTAGTCAATGTTATAAATACTGCTACGTACTTTGTGAAAATTAATTTTTATCTTCTTATGCATATTTTAGTACCACATTGTAAGTTATTTGCCAAAAATGTTTTATTTGTTAGCCTATCTAATATATCTTGTTATTTTCTGGCTTCCTTGACAATTGCCGCTTGGAAGAGCTGACATATTAATGTTGTTACTTATGTTGTTGAGGCTCTTTCACTTTGCATTAATATTTCTCTTCTTTTTCTCAAGATATTTTCATGTGTATCTTGCCAATTAAGATGTAGATGGTGTTTTTACGTTTTTCCATTTGCTTTTCTTTGACAGGATAAAGTTGGTAAGTTCTACAAAACTGGGCAAAGGTAAAAAAAACTGTGATGAATTATGTTAAAGCAGTAAGAAAATTTGGTAAAAATTACCAAACTCTAGTCAACTTCCCATTGCTCGATGCATTTCTATGTTTGTTATCAGTCATACCAATGGCTATCTGCTATGTGTTTTATTGTGTTCTTTAAAAAATTGGAAAAGGGTGTTGAAAGCAATATTTCCTGTTTGATGTTTTGCATCGCTCTGTCTTTTTGTGGTTGACAAATCTACGTTACAGTTTGTGAGACATTATGTCTATCCATGGATTCCAAATATTAGTGCTTTGTGAAATTCTCCATCTACTTCGTCAGTAATTAATCCAAGGTAGGAAGAATTTATATGTTAATTATTCGTTCAGATAATTGATGTTAGTGGCTGGTCCCATCCTGATCAAATTTTCTTACTATTTATTTTTTGAAGCTTTAATCTTCTTTGATGCGGCAATTCTAGTTACTGTACAATTGTGTGATTGTTTTTTCTTTTCCATTCTTCAAATCTAAGATGGTTATATGGATGTTTTCCATCTAAGTCCCATATTTTCTCCATATGCTAATTGAAGGCCATTGCTTGCTCTTAGCTTAGGTTAGAGAGGCATTTTTTTTTAATCATTGAGTATCTTATGAAGTTCCATGTGTGAAGGCTCTCCTCACTGCAAGAAGTTATTGACTAACATATTTCCTAGATTAGTAGATTGATTCTTCACGTTATCAATTAGCATAGAAACCACTTGGTTTTGGTTTCTTAACCTGCTTCAGCACTTTAAACATAAATTTGTGGAATGACAAAGATTAACTCCACTCATGATCTGGGAATCTGCAATGTCCTAGATGGACCATGCTAACCGAGGTTTTGTTAACAAAATCATCTACTTCTCTGGGGAAAGGAAATAATTTATTGATCAAATCTGCTAACTAGAGCTTTCACGCCATAGAGAATTGATATAGTCACCTGTTTTTCTGGTTCGCATATGTTTATGAACTTGACCCTTCTTGGATGTGCTGGTGTTCTTGAATTTAATAAAGATGGTTACGGTCTGAAATTTAAGAATTGATTTGCAACAGTGAAATTTGTGTTGTAAACAAGACTTTTTTGATGATAGTTCAACTTCCATGATTTAAAAATTGATACTAACCTCATAAGGGCTTGTATTTTAATCAATGATTTTATAATATACTAGTTCTTCTTGAGTATTGGCAATTTAAACTCTTGAGGACATGACACTCATGTTGACCCATGTTTGACCCCCATTCCAAAGACTTCTCAATCTCAGTTTGAAATACCTAAAACATTTTTAATATCATAATTGAAATGCCTTTGCAAGATTTGTGAAGAGGATTGGCATTGGAATCTTGGATCTCAAAGACCATTGTAAGATTGGGAGTTAGGGGCAGTTGACACTCTTTTGGATTTATTATACTCTAATCTTCCATCAGGTGAAGGTGATAATAGATGTATTGGAGTCTTTCTAGGAAAGGAAGTTTTGATGTTCGTTCATTCTTTGAGGCTCTTAGAGGCCCTTCCATTGTTGGATTTCACATGGGAATATTTTGTGTGCAAAGCCACAAAAAGTAGCATTTTTTGTCCAAACAGTTGCTTTGGGTAAAATTTGACTATTGATAATTAGAGAAAAAATGGGAAAATCATCATTGACGGATATTGCATGTATAAGATCCGTGGTGAGATTGCTTTTCATTGATATCTTGTTTGCTCATCAAAAAAAAAAAAAGAATTATGGTGAGATGGTAAATCACCTCTTCTTGCATTTATGGCAAGCAAGTTGTGGTTTTTAGCTTTGTTTTTTATGTTGCATCAGGTGATGACTTTGATTACAGTGTTTACAAGTTGGAAAGAGCATAGAAGCCTAAAGCTTTCTCTTGCTCAGTTTCCCCGAGATCGGTTCATCACTCGCAAATTGTCCTTGGTCAAATGACCAAGATATTGGCACGACCCATCCCATCATTGCATGGTGACTCAGTCAAAAATTGGCATTTGGAAACACAAAACCCAAATAACTCGGACATGTAAACAAAAGAAGAAGATTTAGTTGTCATGTCCATCGTGCGATTTGGGGGGCTATTCCACTTTGTATTATATGGAAAACTTGGAGGGATAGGATTAAATTTTAATGACGTGGAGTTGGACAGAAACCCATTTTAAAAACTTTTCCTACATTGTTTGATCGGCTGCATGCTTTGGCTAGTATACATTTCAATTCTTTCTTGGATTTCAATTGCACTTGAATTTTTTATTATAATTTATTGAGATTTTGAGAGGATATAGTTTACTCATCCTCTATATCTATGCTTTTATTCTCTATAAAATCTTTATTACATATCCAAAATAAAATATATCATAATTAAAATGCATTTGTGGTCAAGAAACTTCTGCCATAGTGGTTTTTTTTAATAATTTAATTTTTTTTCAATAACAAAACAAAAGGCGAGATATATATATACTTTATAAGTAATCGAAATAACATTAAAAGCGTAAGACGCCCTCAGGTCAAAAGGAAGTATATAAGAGAAGCCACCTAAATAGGAGGGACAAAAAGAACAAAAAAATCATGATAACTAATTACCAAAAAAGAAACAAAAGCAGTTGCTTAAAGATACAATGTATTGAAAAATAAAGACTTAATCTCTTCCAAAGTCGTCTTATGATCGTCAAAACTTTTATCATTCATTTTCTTCCATAGACTTCCAAAAGGCATGAAGGCATCATCTTCTATACAGCAACACTCGGAGTGCTGCCGGCAGATATATGTATAATTTAATAATTTTAGAAAGCCTAAATGACTGGATTTGTTTATAATATTATAATTTCAGAAAGCTTAAATGAATGGATTTGCATATGTCTAGATTTTTCGAAGTAGTTGTTGACACCTTGAGTTCATTTCAAACTATTGACCTCACATTGAGTTCTCAAGTCAAAGATGGTATTTTTTGGCTGTCTTCATTTACATTTGATGCTAACCTTTCAAGTGTTTGTACTGAGGAACTTCTTATGTTTTTGTGGTGTGATTACTAAATCGTTTTACTTTTATTGGACTCTCTCATGCTTTATGCTCTTTATAAATCATAGTTATTAAAAAATATTTGATACTTATGTTCACTTGTATATGTTTTGCTTTTGGTGCAGTAACCCACATTGTCAAGAACTACATTGCCCATCTTCTCAATACCAAGGTTCCTTTGATCCTAGGTAAGTATTCACAATTATTTTTCATCGGTAGAATTGGCTTTAAAGGAGAAAGGGGTTAAATAATTATTTTATTAAATTCGTTTTGTGGGTGATTCCTATTGCAACATTTTCCTCTCTTTCTTATAATGTAATGACCAATAATTATTATTATTGACGAGCCTCATTCATACTTATATGGATTACTCTTAGTCTAATGATTGTGCTATATGAATTTTCATGGATTTATACCTTTCTATTCAAGAAATTTCTTAGTTTTCTCAATTTAAGTTATGACTAGAGTAGCTCTATGTTCGCTACAAACGTATGATATTATTAGCTCAAGAAAAGGGAAAAAGTGAGATGTTTCTTTACACTCATGTGGTTTTTATTTAATTAATTAATTTTTTTCTGAAACATTATGCAGGTATTTGGGGTGGAAAAGGGCAAGGAAAATCATTTCAGACTGAACTTATATTCCAAACCATGGGAATTGAACCCGTCATTATGTCTGCTGGAGAGCTGGAATCTGAAAGAGCTGGTATGATGGGTTTCTAGCACTGCTTGGTTATTATCTGAGTTGTGATACAAGTGGCCAAGGGTTGGGATGGGTTCAGGTGGGGTGGATTCTAGTTTTGATTCTAAACAAATAAATATAGGTATAATGAGATAAAACTATGATAGGGCGGCTCCATACCAAGATTGATAAGGCTTCATCCATGTTCGCTTATAATAATTGATTTGTACAACAATTCAAGCTATTCAATTGATGAAGATAGTCCTATGTAAGTGATAACAATGTCAAATAAGGAAATTTAGTACTTACTTCCACGTAAAGAAAGGCATTCTGTTTGACCTATGCATAAGATATTTACTCATAACAATAAAGAAAAATATCACTGAGCTCTGTCAATTCATATAAAATGCAAAAGATTACTGCCTTTATGTTTGTAGATCTAATGGATGATATCCTATCAATAGGGTGGTGCATTATCATAGTGTATCCCTTTATAAATATATGGGTTAATTACCGTTTCTCCCCATGAACTACCAGCCATTTCCCACATGGCACCATTAACTGACAAGTGGGACAAAAGTGCCCTCTTGGACTACCATTTAGTTACCTTTTGCCCCTTCCGTCAGTCAACGGCGTTAAATCAGACGGAATATTCTCTTTTTAACGTGAAATTTGTAAAAGGACAATAAATGCCCAATAAGAATAATATAAATATTTTTTTAAATAAAAAAAAAAAAAAAAAAAAAACTTGAAAAAAAAAAAATAAATAAAAAAAAAATTAGAAGGGGTGGCTCGAGAGCCACCCTTTGGCCAATGGGGGTGGCCGGCACCCCCATTTTGGCCCATGGGGGTGGCTCAGCCACCCCCAAACGGCCGGTCTGGGGTGCCGAGCCCCCCAAGGCCATGGGGGTGGTTTCGGCCACCCCAACGGCCCTGGGGGTGGTTCGGCCACCCCAGACCGGCCTTGGGGGTGGTTCGGCCACCCCCAATTTACTCATCGGGGGTGGCCGAACCACCCCCAACGGCCCTGGGGGTGTTTCGGCCACCCCCAATTTACCATCGGGGGTGCCGAACCACCCCCAACGGCCTTGGGGTGGTTCTGCACCCCCATACCGGCCGTTGGGGTGGCTCAGCCACCCCATTGGCAAAATGGGGGTGGCCGCCACCCCCATTGGCCCTAAGGGTGGCTCTCGAGCCACCCCTTTCTTCAATTTTTTTTTTTTTTTTTTAAATTTAAATTTTAGTTTTTTAATTTTTTTTAATTAATTTATATATATATATATTAATTTATTTAATTTTAGAGATATTTTATGTAAATTTGTTCATCCACTTAGGGTATTTGCGTCATTTCAATTGATTTAACGTGGTTGACTGACGGAATGGGCAAAAGGTAACTAAATGGTAGTCCAAGAGGGCACTTTGTCCCACTTGTCAGTTAATGGTGCCATGTGGGAAATGGCTGGTAGTTCATGGGGGGAAACGGTAATTAACCCTAAATATATATACCTGTCTATATATGTGCTTTATTTGAGAAAGAGAGCAAGTCTTATTTTTCATATTGTAAAGTTATCAAATGTGTTTTCTTCAAATAGGCAAAAAAAAAAAAAAAAACTAATGAAGACTGTTTCGTGCGGTGGGTTAGTTTGATGGTTCTAAATTGTTTGTTATGTACTTTTGTTTCAATGAAATAATGAATCTTTTAATTTTTGAACAACAAATGTTGTTAATTACATTTCTGTTTGAACTTCTTTCAATTTGTCAATTTTCAAGAAACAAATATTTTTGCTGTTCTTTTTCTGCGAGATAATAGTTTTTTTGCACTATTTCATTTAATGTTAAGCATAACATAAAATTATGTGAAATTTAATTTCAATTAACAGGAGAGCCGGGAAAGTTGATACGGGAACGCTACAGAACAGCTTCTCAAGTGGTCCAGAACCAAGTTAAAAGTTTTACCACTTTCACTGTTGATATATGTATGTCTAGGGTTATGAAGTTAAAGGGTATTGTTTAATGTGATCTATTGTGCTAGATTTCTCTCTTGTTTACTTTTCTTTGTGATATCCAAATGATTCTACCTCCTTTATTTGTTTGAAGTATACTGGGCTTACTGCATTTACCTCTGATTTAATTATGTTTATTAAAGAAAAAACAGGGCCGGAAAAAGAGAGAGACTGGAGTTGAGGGAAAATTGAGTGAGTTAGCTGTAACTAGGTGAAACTCATCACGAGACTGATATAAGCTGACATGCCTTCCATGCTTTCCATTCAGTCTCTAGTGCTCAGACACTCCTCTTGATTTCCAATCTTTACAATGCATGGAATATTAGAAAATGGGATAGCATAATGTTGATAATTCAAGGTGATGGCTTAGCATTGTTCATTACTTATCAAAAAACATCATTCACCGTGGATTTTGTAACTATAATTGCCAGGCTATTATTCATCATAATGAAAAGTCCTTCAGTCTAAATTCAATAAAGTTAAGTTCAAAATTGAATATATTTATAAAGAGGATGTTTGGCTGTTAGAATTTTGCATGTTCTTGATTGGGCTTTGTTAGTTAAACATCATTGGTGGATTGCAGAAGAGGGATGGTTTTACATTTACATTCTTTGGTACTTAGGGTTCTTTAGTTGTTGTTATCATCTCTCTTTGGAGTCTATTTGACTATGCCATGTACTTTAGTTGACTTGTCCTCCACCTAAGATATGAAATGTAAAGGTGGGAGGGTTTTGGTTGTTTGGATAGCAGTTCTTTCTTGCTTGATTGGAGTATTTGGTTGGAAAGAAAGTAAATGGGAATTTGGAGGCATGGAGAAGTCCTTGGGAGAGACAAACATGAGATTTTGAAAGGCTTTATTTTCTCGAGTTTAGCCACATCCCTCAATAGCTGCTTTGGTTCTTTTTAGGATTTCATTATGTTCTAACTCAATAGCTGCTTTGTTTCTTTTTGGGATTTTTGCTATGCTCTAAAAATACGATTTATATTTTCTATTTCCTTGTGGTTTCTTTTTCTTCAAAGGGGTTTTCCGTTGTATACTCCTAGTGAATTTTGCTGTGCCCCTTTTGCTCTTTTTAATTCTATTACTTATCTAAAAGCGAAGTTTAATTTCTTTATTAGATTACTTGTTTTTTCTTTGTTTAAAATATTACCAATATCAGTTTTCCTCTTTCATTATGTTTCAAAAACTTGTTTTACATTATCATGTTTTCATTGTCAATCTGCAATTACGATCCCCCTTTTATTCATGCTGTTGCACTGATGGATCTTTCTTGTGGTTTGTCATCTTCTCCATGTTATCATTGTTGTTTAGTTTCAATTTTTCTTGACTACTGCAGGGCAAGATGAGCTGCTTGATGATCAATGATATTGATGCTGGCCTCGGTAGATTCGGTGAGCTACTGTTTGATTTGACTGGAAAAATAGAATTAAATCAAACAGAAGAAGAACAAAGAAAAAAGAAAATATACTATGGTCATTGTATCTTCTAACTCCAAGTTTTTCTTTACTTGTCTTAGAACTTTGAATACTATTTCACTATACTGAAAGTGTATTTCTGATCTTACTAGGAAACACTCAAATGACTGTCAACAATCAAATTGTTGTTGGAACTCTGATGAATCTGGCAGATAATCCTACAAGAGTGAGTATTGGACAAGATTGGCGAGAGTCAGATGTCACAAATAGAATTCCTATCATTGTTACAGGGAATGATCTTTCAACTATTTATGCTCCCTTGATTCGTGATGGAAGAATGGAAAAGTTCTACTGGTACTGAGATTATTTTTATATTATGTCCTTTCATTTACTTGTTTGTCTTTAAAAGAAATATATTATTTAGGTACGATTGGGACAATACCTATTCACAAATAGCTTTGAGAAATTTCCAGCAAATATGCTCTTTGAGGTTTGCGTAATGTAAATCTAATGTTTGGTGTGATACCAAGGAAAACGTAGGTGTGATGCTAGCAAATTTGTGTTTGAATCCTAGAAACTCATCTTCTTCTCCGTCGTCCTCTTTAATCTCTAGCAACTTTATCATCCTTCAAACCCTAATTCTGTAACTTTGACCAATCTTCTCTATCACTAAACCCTTAACCTAGTGCCCTAATTTCTTTTTAAAAAACCCTTGCTTTCACGTAAAATCTTTCTACTTTAATCCTCTTTTCCAGCCATAAAAACTCATAGAGATTCAACCTTTTTCAACCCAAATCAATTGTTCTAACTTCTATACCTATCCCTCATACTCCCCAACTTTTGGCAGCTAAAACCTTCCAAGAAACTAACCAAAGGACGCGATTTGCTGTGTCTTGTCATGTTTTAACCTACTATGTTTTTTTAAACCATGTAGTATCAACTATTAGCAATGTGTAAATTGTGATTTTTAGAAATCTGGTTCATTGTGGAAGTAACAGAGCTATGTCACCCAACCCTTTTCTGAAATATTGCTTGTGAAACAGGCAGCCTAATCATGAAGATATCGTCAATATTGTTCATCAAATGTATGAGAAAGATGGCATTTCTAAGGATGATGTTGTAAGAATAGTGGACAGATTTCCTAATCAAGGTAAATACTCTGTTTTTCATGTACTTTCTGAATTGTTTACTTTTCTGCAACTTCTATAGTGCATGGAAGTCATTGGAATTTGAAGGTAACCCTGTGACAATAACTTCGGATGTTATTATTGTATCTTACCAATATACGCAATATGCTTGCATAGGTTTTCCAGATTAGAGTGCGTACCATTTCATCATTGTCATCATTTGTATGATTTTTCTTATTAAGTATTAAGTTGTGAGTTCCAGTCAAATTTTTATTATTCTAGTCGTTTCCTTTCTACATCTTTAAAGGTTTTGAGGTTTCTCTGTGGTAGTTCTTCTTTGATGGTCTGAATCATGACACCTGATTATACGTTCCCTTCACATTTTTTTCTGTTATGTAAGTTATATCAAGATAAAAAGGTAGAAGGATCTCTATGGGTCTAAAGGTTTTATGTTTCCTCACATACTTGAATGTGAACTCAATCAAATCAACGTGGGTTTTACTTAGGGAAATTTGTTTGGTTCTTAACATGTAGCTGATACTAAATAAAGCTGTGTTCATTTTAGTTAAGTAAACATTTAAATATATTGAATAACTTATCAAAACAATATATATATAGTATAATATATTTGAATACCACTGGCCCTAAATCCTTTCTTTCATTTTGGACCATCAAGCTTAATTTGGTGACCTTAATCTGCTTTTAGGAATTTTACTTGTTCTTTTGGTGCTTATATATATATATATATATATATTGAATACCACTGGCCTAATCCTTTCTTTCATTTTGGACCATCAAGCTTAATTTGGTGACCTTAATCTGCTTTTAGGAATTTTACTTGTTCTTTTGGTGCTTTGAGCTAATCACTTCTTGCTGGTACACTCAATCCACACCACAACACCTCCCGCGGGGATGCCAACCTCCACCTTCAGGTTGAGGATAGTAATGTCCCTACTTCATTGGACAAAAATAACCTTATCACCTTAACTACTTACAACTTTGACAGGGGCATCCTCATAATTTTGCAGAAACCCATGTTGATTTGATTTTGAGACTCTAATCCTTTAGATCTGTCCTTTCCTATTAATTTTGAAAAAAAAAAAATTAAAGCTGATATCATGGAAGCTGTCAGCTATGCTTATACAACTCCGATTGCCTACTGTTTTTTCATGATTGTCTTGGTCATTTTGATCTGGGGTATGGTTTCATGATAATATATAAATGTGTGAGTACACATACATTATGTTATAGATGCATGTATCTATGTAGCACTAAGCTACAATATACTCTCTGTGATTCTTTATGCTCACACCTTAAACAACAAGCAGAAAAAAACATACATAGAGAGATGTGCAATAGGGATTTTAAGAGGAAAACCCTCCATAATTGAGAGGGAAAGCTGTTTATAGGATAGAGTAATCCAGTATTGAGATGAAGTGTACACTTCAACTAATTTTATTGTTTCTATCCAGAAATAGCAGCTTCCAAAAAACAATTTCAGAACAGGCAGGTGTTTCAAGCTTGTTTGCTTCTTCTTATCCTTGCTGTTGTTTTGGCACCAAGTTCCTTTGTATAGGTTCCTCTTACATCTTTGCCCATCATGGATATGTTGGTTATAAATTTTAAATTCTTTTCTTTCTTTAACAAACTCTCGGTTTATGATACCACTGGGATTTCTTTTCTTGTTTTGGTAGGCTAACGGATATATTTGTACACTGTTGTTGTTCTGTTTGTGTTGTTTTACATGTATTGCACTGAAGTCCTTGTACATATATTTGGGCTTTTGTTTTTTCCTTGTTCTCAACAGTCATGTTTTCCTTGTTTTACCTTGCTGAATGAGAGTTTAAATTCATTTCTGTTAGTTTAGTTTATTAATTGACACAATTCACTTTGGTGATTGGGCAGCTTTGGATTTTTATGGAGCTCTTAAGTCTCGAACATATGATAGGTCAATCTCAAAGGTATATGACATCCTGATTTGATTTGTGAAAGACTTTTTCAAACTATTGGATTTGTTTTTTTGGGGTTTTTTCCTCTATTCTCTTGTGCAAAGATTGTAAATTTCTATAGCTTTTCCACCTTTTGAATTCCATTAAATTTCTATGAATAGGGAGCTATTATCTATCTGAATGCAGATGACCAATAGTTCAATGTTTTTATTCTAGTATTTATTGTTGACATGTAATTTTTGAGATTTAAATTGTGGGAGAAAATAAAGTTTAGACTTTATGAGGAGAAAGGGGTTGAAGAGGAACTCTGTGTCAATTTCTTTTCAGTCAGACACCTAGCAAGTTGATTGCTACTATTATCTATGTTAACTTTTAGTCACTTGAAGCAACTACCATGTGTTAGAATATTAATTAAATGATTTAATTTACCTATGAATTTAAATTTTTGGAATGAGTGGTGATTTAATATGGTTAAAAGCAAAGGTCTTAATTTCAAACCCTTGCTCCCTAGTTTACCCCTCAAATTTCAGGTAAATAGTTCACGTGTTGTCTCATTTGTTGAGGGAGGAGTTTGAGCCCACACATTAGGAGAATTGTTAGAATATTTAATTAAATGATTAAATTCATCATTTCTCATTAGCTTAACATTCAAGACAAATGGTATTGTCCTATCTTTTGTGGTGTATTTGGAGAGAAAGAAATGATAGGAGTTTTGAAGACCACGAGAGGACGGTGGTGAATTAAAAGTCCTTCAATCCTTTTTCATTGGGCAGCTGCTTTAGACTATCCTTATTTGCTCACTTTTCATAATTTTATTGACCGTCTTTTTCTTTCCAATTAGGTGTGCTCTTGTATATTTCACGTGTAACTAAGTTGTGTCTTTTGCGCTTTTTAATGATATTTCGATTACTTATTAAATAAGTAAAATAAAAAAACACTAGAATGTAGCCAAACTCTCTCCTACTTGTACAAAATCCTTAAGTGTATGTTATATTTGTAACAGGATCAGTTTAACGTGCTTCTGTTTAGGCCTCCACCTTTAATGTGTTACTGCTTCTAAAACAGCAAATCTTTTTAGGACTTTAACCGGCATAGAATCCTAGCAATGGTAGCTTGAGGGTCATGTTTATCATATTAACAGCATCCATTTTATCATACCTTTTTCAGCAAGGTAATATGCCTATTTGGAATAATCATTCTCTATTTTTCTGTTTTTCCACTACATGAGGCAATACTTTTATCTTAAAAAATCATCTTAGTTAGGATCTTCAATGGAAGGATCTTGATTTATTACCATACTTTGTGGACACTAAGGTGGTAAGGTCAATGGCACTTGATAAAATTGTCTCTGGGCATATGGTTAGCTAATTAACTTTATGTCTTTCTCAATTAGTTAATTGTTGGCTCTTTCCTGCTATTGTGTGACAAATTCTGCCATTATTTTATTAATTTAGTCCATACTTAAGGATTCAAATATGAATTTCCTAGACAGGCATAAATATTTTTCTTGTGAAAATTGTTAGATTTATGTACAGTTTTTATTTACTGCTTTTACATTTTAGTGGGTCGATGATATTGGAGGTGTTGAAAAACTTGGGGACAAACTGCTTCGACGAAAAAAGAATGAAAAGCTTCCTGTATTCACTCCCCCAAAGGTGAGTAATTATTTTCTATCCAAATCAGCTCTTTTTCCAGAAATCCTTATAGTACCAAGCAAGTTCTAGTTGATCAGTTTATTTATTAATTTTGTTTATTGAGCAATGGCTTCATTCTGTTCCATCAAACTGAATATTAAAAGGCAAATCATACATATTGTAGAGCCCTATAAATTTTACTTGTATATCTTTCTCCACATATATTATAAATGAATCTAAGAAACAGTATATTTTATATAAGGGTTAATTGTTGCTATCTACCTTAAACTATGGGGTATCTGTAATGTCTTTCCTGAACTAAAATGTTTAGGTGAAGAGAAATGTTATATATTACGCCCTTTATCTCACTAAGTTGATGTGGCGGTGCCTATTAGCCTTTATATATATATATTTTTTACCAATAACTGATTCAAGGGCTAGGCACTGTCACATCAACTCAATTAGGGGTGGGATGGAGGTATAGTATATAGCATTACTTTTAGGGAAATTGTTCTGCTTGATACTAGAATGATGTTAGAAAATGGTTTTAACTATAAGAAGAAATTTTTTGAGATATTACTTATCTTGTAATGTACACAGAACCATAATTGTTGCGATGATGTTACAGGTTTAGGTTCCTATACATATATATATTGTGAATGGACAGCCTAAATGCCAGAGGTGGGGCCCAAAATTTTTATAAACCCAACCCCCCCACCCCCCCGAAAAAAAAAAAAAAAAAAAACTTATGAATGAACCCCCTCAAAATTAAAATTTTACAATGCTCTGCCTCATTATAAGTTTATAAGAAAAGAGGAATGGAAAGTATGTAAGAAATAAGATCTATTGATGCTGATGTATCTGAAATTTGAATTTGGGTTGGGTGACATCAATGTGTTTTTGCATGCGGGTTGTACAGCAAACGGTGGAGGCTTTACTTGAATCAGGGTGTTCTCTCCTCAAAGAACAGCAGCTGGTAATGGAGAGTAAACTCTCCAAGGAATACATGAAGAACATTGATGACTAGAAAGTAGGGCTTTGTTGAATGTCTTCTGTTATGTTATTATTCTGTGAATTCAACGTTATTCATTGGTTACCCTTCATTGGTTTATACTGAGATCCCTCTACAGGAAAAAGGCTAAGCTTGTGTCAAACAAGTTTGGGCATGACAGAATGTCAGAAACTGTTGGAAGATAGGTAATCCTATAGGTTTAGACAATAAGTTTAAAGAAAAAAGAATTTTGATTTGAATATTCTTTCTTCTTTCATCTATGAATTGTTTTTAATATAGTTATATACAAGTGAAGATCAAAGCATGTAAATCCATACAGACAAAATCAGAAAGTTGAAGATATTGAAGAAAAGAAAAAGAAGTATTGAAACCGGTTGAAGAATTGTATGTTAATGACAATACAAGAATTACAGAGATGATAAAGAGGAAAGGATAGAGTTGCCTGAGAACATCAACCAAATCCTATTGAAAGTGGGGTTCTATAAGGTGAGGATGACGTAGAGACCTAGTACATGCTTTTGTTAACTACAGAACAGCTGCTTTTAGCTGATTCTCCTTTGTCCAGAGTCCAAAAGTTTGAGCCGAGTAGACAAATATCTGTAAATTACATGCCAAGAATGAAGCAATACCTAGTAAATGCTTTTGTGAATTAAATGAGATGTACTGCAGGGATCGAACCCCTCAATGCAGTCCAAAATGAAGCTTGGGAATATCTCCCTGAGGGTGTATGATCCATGCAAAGTTGTCATAAAAAATGATGTTTTGAACATGCCAGGGTTTCTCTGGTATGGTGTAGCAGGGTTAACTTTGAATTGGTATCAGTTGCCAAAGATGACATGAGACTCCTTGTAGGAATCAGTGAAGGACCTTGGAGATGCATGCGATGTTGCATTAAACTCAGTGCTGTTTGATCCGTTTCAATTAGCTGCTATATCGAATGTGAGAGTATGGGTGGGCCCCACCCATACTGCTCGAGTGCCTGCTTGGGTAGGTGTCCAAGCAACTTGGACCGGAGCCCAAACAGGTAAGGTGGCTTCTTACTCAGTGCAGTTTGATCCGTTTCAATTAACTGCCGGAGTGCTTGCTTGGGTAGGTGTCCAAGCAGCTTGGACCGGAGCCCAAACAGGTAAGGTGGCTTCTTACTCGGTGCAGTTTGATCCTTTTCAATTAGCTGCCCGTATTCAATGTGAGAGGGTGGGTGGGCCCCATTCTGCTCAAGTACCTGCTTGGGTAGGTTATTCAAGTAGCTTGGACCGGAGCCCAAACATGTAAGGTGCCTTCTTACATTAGCTGCCCATATACCCAATCCCGGTCAGACAATCTTACTGGAATTATTACTGGAAAGGCAAAATGTTTTGTTGCTGTCATTGTTGTCCATACGCCCATCATTCCCATTCCTATTCACAGCCCCAGCCACAGTGGCTACTATTTCCAGATGAAATTGGTGGCTCACGTAAGATGTTTTAAAAAAAAAAAAAAATTGCAATGGACTTCTAGAAGAAGCACAAAGGAGTTGAAGAGGATAAGTGCACGATTGGACGACAGTGGGGACGCCTTCATTGACCCAAGCTCTTCCTCACCCTCACTATGCGTCGTTTGAAGACAATAACAAGTGGCTCCAAGGTCGACCATGACAAATCAACAACACCCCCATAATGCGACAAAGATTCTGTGACAAGACAGAAGAATGGAATGGGGCATTTATATGACAACACCTATAACAAATATAAAAATGATACGATGTTTATATCCAAGTATGCGATGTTATTTTGTGGAGCCTGAATCACACTACACGCATCAAAATTGACGTTTTTGTATTATCACTGCCTTTTTCTTTTATTGTTATGAGTCTCCTTCAATAAGCACTTCCAAACATTGATGATGATGTTTAAATGAGTGATATACGAAGTACTTACGCTGGTTTTTACGTAGTTTAGCCTTTTAGGCTCCTTCACACCAAAGAGGGGATAAAAATAAAATGAAGGAAACCATTAAACTTTCTTTGATTGATGCTAGTTGATACGCATACATATGCTCGGCCAATCTAGATCATAAAAACGAACTTCAGAGTCTAGGATTCAGGTCAGGATGATAAAGCTTGAACTGCAAATCTTAATCACAACACGAAGGCCAAAGCAAAGGAATATAACAGAGAACAGACGATAGGATTCGACTAGAGGAGAAAACCTTGATAGTTCGACTAGCCACGTTAGCATAACACTAATAAGATAGTAATTCCAGCTAAAAGGATGTCAAGATTGTAGCATTGAGGATAACTACACAGTGACTTTTTAGTCAAACTTAAATTCAAATAGCTTAGAATCCAGCTAAGGCCCAAAACTTACAAGTGAACGCTCTATATAAGAAAAAGTCATATCACTATTCCAAGTATACTCAAATTCATAATATAACCCTAGCTCTCCTTTTGAACATTATACAATTCCTTTTGTTAACCTAAAGCATCAAAGAGTTCTCCTGCCAGCAAGTCTTTGACTATCCCCACTTTTTTGGCAGGTGTTCGTTAATTGAATTTGACTGTGTGAACAATTATATCATCACTATTATTGCTAATGCAAGCTCTCAACAAAGAAAGATAAAATGTGTTTCTCTTTATTTTTGTGTTTACTTGAGGATTTTCCATTGATATCATTGTCCTTATTCCTCCAACTCCCTCTCGCAAAAAAGGAAAAAAGAAGAAGAAGAGAATATTGTATCGACTCATGGATTTCTTGTGTTGTCAAACAAATACATTCTAAAAGATGAGCAACTGAGGATGACTACATCATTCTGTTTGGTCCCTTTCTTGTCAATAAATTAACCAACAAGCATAATTTTCCCAATTATCCAAAACTTGCCCTATTCTTAATGATGGAATTTGAAATTTGTAACTTTATTGGTGTACCCAAACCCGATGGGTTATACTTCGGCTCAACAGGCCCATAAAGCCCAAGTATCAAAAAGTCACCAACCACAGGGGGGGTATTCGTGTACCCAATCCTGATGGACTTATAAGGCATGCTAATATGTGGTTAAAGTCTTTCACCACTTGAGAGACCATGAAACCCGCTTGCTGAAGGGCCCCATTTGCCAGAAGGTTAACGAGCTATCAAAATTAACCATGAAAATGCCAGTTGGTCAGGCTCAAGGTTAGTCCTAGTCCAGAGCTATGATGCACTGGCATCGCGATGGAACATACCACAACCAATCTCTCCTCTCGCCAAATTAGATAACGGTTTTTGCATGCTAAAAACCTTTCCTAATATTCGCGAAAGGGAATATTCACATCTTAATCACGTGACTTCAACAGTCTTTGATTCCCTTAATAGAATTATAACCGGAGGTCCCAAAATCCTAACAAGGGAAAGCAAGAATGACCAACGTATATATAGATGGTATGACCCTTTATCAGGCATGCAATCATTTCTTACACTCTCATTATGTCAGTTTGCTTGCTTCTCTAACCGTTCTGACTCAATCATCATAGGTGGTTCTGTGGGAACTTTGATGAATATTTCTCACTTTTTGCTTTATTTATAGCCTTCTTTCAATGCTTGGCGTGCGATAACCGTATCAACATTTATATATCAACATGGTAAATTTGTAACTTCTACAAGTTCTTTTTTTCAAAATCAGTTTTAACCCAAATCTCTTTAATGTTTTTGCGCTGTCAAGAGTGACGTGACTCCTTAATCATCCATGTAGTCATATGTTTGACATAGGAAAAAGAAAAATCTTAAAGAGGGGAATGGTGGTGTAGTGCTTGATATTATTTAGAACAATGTTAGTGACTTAGTGGTAAGAATAAACCGGCCGGATCATCCACATTTCGTGGAATCGAATGCTTAGCTTTAACATGGGGTTGTTCCCTACTCTCACTAACCCAAACTATAACATCTAAACCACTTATATCTTTCAGAAGTTTTAGTAAAAGTCATTTTTTTCAGTCACTTCCCCATTTCGGGAGCCTCTTGATTAGTGCAGTGGAAGGGAATATGAAGGCTAGTTGCTTGCAAATGCTAAAACAATAAGGATAAGCACTTAATTATAGTTCTCATCTTTTCTATTTGGTTTTAAACAAAAGCATGGATGTGAGATAAAGAAGGGTGCTCATTATTTCTAGAAGCGAAATGTGTGTGCAACATATTCTACATCTATGATCACAGATTTTGTATGGGTTCAGGGTTTGCTTTCAAGGTGTGAGTGTATGAACTTGTCCTTGTCCTTGTCCTGTCTTAGAGGAATTTTCCGTCATTAAAAAAAAAAAAACCCTATATCATTGTGTCTTTGATAAGGCACAGGCACTCTTCTGGTGATGTGCTTCAGGTTGATCGTGTGTCTTATTATTGCAATGTTAATTATTCAAAACAATATGATTGGTTGGGATGGCATTCCTTACAACCGCACACACACTATCTTTGTGTGTTGACATTATTCAGTCCAAGAATAATCCCAATAGGAAAAGTAAACTATGATGAAGGAATTGAGCAACCCTTCACTTCAACTTTCTACAAAGTTGAGAGAATAATCTTTACACAACGTCCTATGACATGTAGTCAACTAATTGCTATTGTTGTTGGTGTACGTCGAAGCTGCCGTTGACTGTTGTTTTTTTGATCCACTTGATGATTTTCTTTTTCTTTTTCTTTTTAAAATGCTAGAATTACAACCCTTTTATAACTACTAAATAGCTAAATATGAATATATTTAACTAATTATCATATAGGTATATAATTAACTCTATAGGTAATATACACCAACATATTAACTAACTAGTTATTATATTATATTAGTTTATTAACTAACTATTTAGTATATATAATACTTATACACTGGAATCTTATATTTGTTTAGGATATTACTATTTATGTTTACATGTTTATGATATGTTTTGTATTTGTGAACAATATTTTGTAAGAGCAATATGCTACGTCTTCGTTTTGAAAATGAATTTGAGAATGATTTCAAAAAAGAAAAAAGAAAAAAAGAAAGGAAAAAAAAATTATAAACTAGGATTCCAATGTTAGGCCAGTTCAGGAATTTTCCTGTTGAATGGAATTCAATGAATTCATTATGTATTTGAGAAAATTCCTTGAATTTATTATTACAATCAAGTGGAAACGAAGATATTGAAATTGATAATTTTGTCATAAAAAAGAAGTCAACAATGGGATTTTCGTTTAGCGTAAAAACCATCAATGCTCATGTCACTCTTTTGTCATCAACCAATTGGTTGTTACTCACACCAAAACTAACACAAGTTAAGAAAAATGATACTATAAATAGTTAGAGTAGTGTTACACATCTGAAAATTTAGACATGTAGCGTCAGAATATATATCCTTATATTGTGAGGGTTCATTTAATTTTTTTTTTCTTCAAAGTCAGAAGCTCTATTCAAATAGTTAAGCTCTACTGAAGTGTGAAAGTTGTGAGTGGCTTCAAAGTTCAACAGTCAGTGTATTATATTAAAGAGTAATGATACAAGTCACCCTACATGTCTATCTTATGTCAGCAAAAAGTGATGTGATTTTTAAAATCACCATTAGATTAAAAGTCAATAATCATCAATAATAAATTCAATAGTGATTTTAAAAGCCACATCACTTTTGGTTGAAACAAAGTAGACATGAAAGGTAACATATATAATTACTCTATATTAAATTATGACTTATTTCAAAAGTTTATTTTTATAAAAAATAATGAATTTAAGCATTTAATTAATATGTTAAGGCTATTTTCTATGTGTGGGCTCAAACTCCTTTTAATAAATAATGCTCAATACATGAAATATTTTCAAATTTCTAATTTTTATTATGATATCATGTTCAATCATCACTTATCACAAAAGCTTAAGTTATAATGAAGACATATATAGTTCAAACTTAAAATCTCATCTTTGATATCATGTTAAATCACTATTTATATTATAAAATATATAAAAAATAATGAAGTTAAGCATTTATTCTAACATACTATAACTTATTTATATATATTAATTAATTTATTTTTGTTGGAAAGATCCCTCACGCAATAGGATTTAGGTACCTGATCATGAATGTCACAGTGATTACGAATTTCTGGTAGCCTTAAGTATATATATATTGCCCATGAATGATGAATATCTTCCTAATTAAGCTAGTCTTGTCCCTTTCCCCGGTTCCCCGTTTTATCCAAAAAAAAAAAAAAAAAAAGAAAAGAGAGCTAGTCTTGCCATAATACTATATTGGAAAAAGTAACCTTATATTTTTGATGTCCAAATTGGATGATAACTTCCTAATCCGAGCAAATCAAGATGCAAACAAGAATATCTCCCACCAATGTGTGTAATCAATTAGAATAGGTTGATAGACCGGTCGTATCAATTTATTGTCGGATTAATACATTATTAACTTATTATTATCGTCATCGTTATCATCGGATGACGTTATTTCCGCATTAATTCTCGATTCCTCTTGTACCATGAATTGAGAGATGGTGGAACCTTTTGTGGGTCTTATCATGTTTCACACAATAGTGTGAATTTTGAAAGAAATTAAAACCTTTATAAGACTATAATTTTACTTTCCTTTTTTTTTTCTTTAATCATTATTAGTATTATTGTAATGGATCATGATCTCATTTAAAGTGGAATGAAAATTATTTATTTTATGATTATGAATATATTTGGTAAGCAAAATGATTATTTATTGTAATAGTTTTTATTAAAAATAAAAAAAAGTTAAATAAATTAACCTTGAAATAATCACCACAATAGACATGAGAAAATAACTATTCTTTTAATTGAAGGAATAACTATTCATTTTAAATTTAAAATGAATAGTTATTCCTTCAATTAAAAGAATAGTCATTTCTTCGTGGCTATGAGAATAATTATTATAAAGTTAATTCATTCCACTTATTACATACTTAATAAAGGTTCTTTCAATAAGTAGTCATTCTGCGTACAAAATATAATCTTAATAATGTTTATGTTGCTACCTAAATTAAAAAGTTTTAAATGACCATAAAATTTAGTAAAATGAATAATCTCCAATTTTACTAAGAGATAATGAGATATAATGTTAGAGCATTTTTCGGATGGATGAGAGCAAGTCGGTCAATTCAAGGAATACCTACAAGAAAGAAATATAGTAAAAAGAGATTTTCTGATGCCTAAATCAGTATTTGAGTTTTATGAATACCAAAGATTAAGATCTCTTGATTAAAAAAGAGTTGACCCCAGTTACCTGGATTGAGCTCTTCTTTTATAAGAGAGTGTATTGGTCACCGTAGGTCTCTCTCCTTAGCAGGGAACTGTTATTGTTATCAATCAAATTTAAATTATCTTGAGGATTTCGGGATAAACACGATCCTAGATACCGCAAGATTGGTGCTATCCCGAGAATCTTCAGTAGTGTGGGTGAATCTTGAATCTCTCGATACTAAATGATTAATCCTTTATTTACATATCCAGGTTATAAGTCTATAGAAAATGCTATAATATCTACCGATATTCTTTTCCTATTTTTCTATTTCTCAAAATAACCATTCGATTTGTGGTCCACATATGTGTCTACACATGGACCACAAATCCAATAAATAGAAAGATGAGAAAAAGACAAAAGAATGAAATGTAACATTTCTCGTAAGTCTACGACAATCTTTTGAGCTTTTCACATGTTAATGTTTGTAGATTTGGGACATAAGGCCAATCCAATCCCAAACATACTCAAACCAAAAAAGAGAGAGGTTTAAGCATTGAACTTATGATGTGGTTGCCACTATTACAGCTAATTGACAATTCATAAAATCATATTTATGAGATTAAGATTAAGGTGGTTGGGAGAAATGGCCCACGTAGGACTAATAATAAAAAAATACAACCCCCTCATGTCCCAGAAATGATGTTTGTTAAAGTTAGGATTAATTAGGTGGGGATGAGGAAAGGCTTCAAGACTTAAAAATGTTAAAAAAGAACCGCACTCAGCGAACCTTTTCTTTAGTTGAAGTTGACCAAGCTAACCAACATCTAATTTCTTTACACTCAATTTAATTGTTTAGTGATTAACAATATAAGTGTCACATGAATTATTATGTTAATTTGTAAAAGATTTTGAATAAATTTTATAGCATCCCTAACAACACTATATTTAAAGTACGCAATTTTTTAAAATTCAAGTAAAACACAATGATCGGTTGTCTGAGGAATATTTATTTTTATGAGAGACCTAAGTATTCATGACATAATTATCTGAGTGTTAACCATATGATGTACATGAATTTTGTTTTATTTAAAAAATTTAATTAAAATTGAATGATTTTTACGTGATGAGGTTTTCAAATAGGATAAATTGTTAGACGTTTTTGTTGTTTATTTTGTAAGTTTTTGTTTAGTACTAATTAAATGATTAAATTTATATTTTTTACTTGCTTAAATTTTTAAAATAAATTATAATTTAATATAATATCAAAACAAATACCTCAAATTCAAATCTTAACAACATAATTTACCTTCGCTATAATTAAATATTATATTTGTTGAATAATTGGTGTTAATGCATCATCTTAAGCACTTGGCAGCTGAATGTTCCACTCATTGAATAACTGTCGGTGGCGACAAGATACTCTTTTATTTGATCTATCAATATTATATTATACACTAATCAACTTGGATTTGATTAGTATTTATTCATTTATTTATATATTACCTAGTTAATCCTTGACCCACCTAGACTAAATTTTGACGGATAGCTCACTAGTAAATTGATTAAGATTTTATTAAATATTGATGAAAGAGAAATGAATTTTTTTTATGTGGGTCTCATAAATTTAATAATAAATTTATAAAAATTGAATGAAAAATGACAGTAAAATTAAATGTCTAACATATCTCTTTGACATAAAACATCTAAAGCCCAATTGTATCTATATGACTATATGAAATTTTTTGAAAAATTTCAGTTGAAGACTTAAATAGAGATTTGGTGTTTTTTTTTTTTTTGAATGTGAATTTCTACTTTTTCATTGATAACAGTTCTTGAGTAAAAGCTCTTACAATCAAAAGCTAAGGCAATAAACCACAAGCTTCGATAACCATAGCCCAAAGTTATGAACTTACAAGTTATAGACAAATACAAGCAAATATCTATGACTAATCTTCCACATACCTATGTACAACTCCGGTTATAGATCAGATCTGCAACAAGCAGACAAATTTGAAGACATAGGCAATCCAATTCACATCAACATTATTAAAACTCCCTCAACCCAAAAGTTAGGGAAAAATTACCTCCCTCAATCTGAAGAGCAGGGATAAGCAATAACAGAAATAAAATTAAAACAACAAAAAAACAAGCAGCACCAAGCAGATCTACCGACTGGAAGCGTAGGGAGGCTGGTCGACGTGGGAGAAAGAAGCGTAAGAGCCCCGAAACACGGTGGAGGGGCGCAAGAGGGGGAAAACTCTCTAAAAGTTTCAGATCTGGTTTTGAGAAACAAAAACCAAAACTTCTAAAGAGTAGATTCGGGGCCATGGATGGCGGAGAAGGTAGAATCTGGCCATTGATAGTAGAGAGGACGTCGGCAAAATCTGTTGTGCTCATCACGTGAGAAAGACGAGGGGGAGGAGGAAATACGGAAGAGATCTCTCCTCCCACGGCCGTCGCTGTTTTTGATTTTTCTCTTTGAAGCGGCTAGGGTTTTTCTCTCTAAGAGTTCCCTAATTGATGGTGTTATGTGAATAATAATGTTAAATGTTCATATTTCTCGTGTCCTAAAAATGATGTGATTTTTGAAATTAGAGATTTGGTGTTCAAATTCTTTAAAATGGCACTAAATACCTCATCATTATATATATATGTTATCCTGACCGTCTAGGTCACTAGACAAAATGTGGGCTCAAGTCGGTTTTGATTTGTATTTATTCATTTATTTACTACCAATTAATCTTTGATGCAACTTATTTTGATTAAGTTTGACTTGTCTCTCATTTTTGTCAGGAAAATACTTGGAGCATTTAAGATTTTACTACTCCTATCGATTGATATGACAATGCATGTAACACTGTCATGTCAGTTTTAAAAAAAATTAAACTTATTAAGTAAGTCCTGCATTCTTCAATCATTAATTAGTTGTAGCACTTCTGATGATGCCATCACCTCATTTCCTTCTCCTTCTCCTTCTCTAATTACATCAAAGCAGTCAAATGTCTTTACAATTTGAAATGAATTAAAGTCAAGTAAATTAAGTAAATTAAGATCTATAAATGATAGTTCTTTTCCTTCCTTATTTATCATTAGTGAGATAATATTTGGGTTAAAAAAATGAAATACATTACAGTTTTTACTATAACTCCTTATAAATTTACATGATAATTTAAATTTTATAAAAATAAATGTGACATGAACTACTGCATTATATTTTACATTTTAATAATTAACATAATAAATATCATATAAAATGTTACATTAATTTATAAATTTCCCAAGTGTCATATAAACTCCCACGTAACATTTCACTTTTTCGCTGCCAAAATGTGGCCGGCGTGACAAGTAATTCAAACCTTTTGCCGATTTGCCGGAACCCTTGAAACAAAAAATTGATTGATGGTTCAGATTTTTAAAAAGAAAGAAGATAAGTGGATAAATTTGATTGGATGCATCCCTTTCAAAATAAGCTTTTAGCCTGAGATCGTCTGATCACCAATCTTTTCCGCACCATATCCGTTGGCTGATTGCCCACGTGGACCATGACCTTGCCGACACAATTCTTGTATCGTATAGAATTTAATTTAATTTAATTATATATGAGATATATTTTTTTTTAAAAGAAATGTTTGTTTTCATTATTTGTATATTTTTTTTGTCTATATTTGTATAAAAAAAAATGTACAAATTTATCATTAAATTTGTGAAATTTATATGTAAATTTTATAAATTTATTAGTGAATTTTTTTTAAAAAAAAAAGACAAAAAATATATAAGAAAATGATAGTAAACACTTTTTCTTCTTTTAATAATTTATTTTCTTAAAAAAACAAAAAAGTATCCAAAGTAATTCAAACAGCCAAACCGCCCAACACAGAGCATCTACTTGGACTTTTTTTACTTCATTTTCTCAATCTGACTCCGACACGTTTCAAAGCAAGTCAATAACTTAACGAAAGAATTAGACCGCGACAAAAAGCTAGACGATAGAAATACCAAAAGCCAAAAAATGTCCATACGAACTGCACCACGTGTTTCTTGTGCATTTTATTATAATAAAAATAAAGAATGCCTTTTGAGACACACCACTCCCTTTGTACAGTCGTCAGGTTTCACAAAAGTTTCAATTACTAAAAAATATATACATACATCTAATCTAAAGGCGCTGGTGTAACGTCATTAAAGTAAGGAAAAAATATAATTTTTAACATTTTTTTAAACAATTATACCTATACATATATGTTTTACAACAATTTTTAACACGTGTCACCATATTATTTTGCTGGCAAAATAATTAAGATAATTAAAATATAACATATTCACATTAAGTACATTTATTGCAAATAAGTGAAAGCAAATGATAGATTATAGAAGAGCCAAATTTTATAAATCCCAAATTCCTTTAGAAACTCAACCCTATTCTATTCTAGGATTTGGTCGCAAACACCTTTTTCATGGGTGGATACACTATTGACTACTGATGAGAGGGTAGTACAATTTTTACCATAATATTTTTCTAAATTGAAGTGAAGTGACTAAATAATTAAATTTATTTATTAAATTTTATTATTTAATTTTTAACTCCCTCATATTATGCCATGTTGACTACCACATGAATATCCCAAACATGTTCATTAACTACAGTCTATTATAGATCATAAATTACATAGGAATGTTAGGTTTTTTTAAAAAAATTTACAAAGTAATATGATATAATATAATTAAAAAGAAGATAAGGTTAAATTTTGAAAATAATTTAAATTTCAAAAAATTTATCCATTCACATAACTTTATAAGAATTTTAAAAAAAAAAATTACAAAATGATGTGATACAATATAATTAAAAAGAAAGTAAATTCAAATTTTGAAAATAATTTAAATTTTAAAAAATCTATCCATATTATTTCTCGTCACTTTATAAAAAAATTTTTAAAAAAAAATTTGGAGTAAGAAAAAAACTTTTGTATTGGATATAATGGATATACCGTCACGTGTCGGTGCACTGAGTAGAGACTTATAACAGACAAACCGGACAAACCTGGTGGGCGCTATTACGCTTGAGCTGAGCTGCGCTGCGCTCAAAGGTGCCAAGCGCTCTCTCTCTCTCTCTCACGCTCTCTCTCTCTGTTTAGAGAGAATATTGAGAAGATAAAGAAAGCAAAGCAAGAAGTGGATAGAAAGGACAGGTCTGGCCGGGTTAAGAGCCATACCGCTTCGCCTTGCTGGAGGTGGTGGTGGCGGTGGGAATAGGAGACGAATGCCAAGGAAGAAAATAAAGGTGAAGGAAAAGTTGATGGATTTGTGGCACAAGATGCTTTTCCCAGTCAGGCGTGTTTGGCTTACAGTTTCTGCTCGCGTAAAGGCTCGCAAAAATGGTCAGTACTCCTTTACTTTTCATCTTCATCATCATCTTCATCTTCTTCTTCTTCTTCTTCTTCAAAAATGGTTTCTGATATTTTTCTTTTTTTCTTTGGTTGGGGGCAAACCTCGATCGTGTTGGCTTGTGTTTAGCAGAAAGGAAAATAGAATTTAATTGAAAATAAATTAAATGAATCTACTCTAATTTAGTAGGGATTAAAACTTATTTGTCTTGAGCCGAAAAAGAATAAAAAAGATCTGATGAAATTCTCAATCGAACTAATCATAATAACATTTGCCATTCCAATGAAATCACTTTTTTTTCCTCTTCATTCTATTTTTCTTATTGAATGGAAACTATTTTCTCGCACTTAAAAAAATTATAACAAAATAGAAGCTATAATTCTAATTTGGTCTCTTTTTTTTAAAAAAAAATTTTATTCTCGTTTATTCCTCATCCTTACCTTTTTCTGATTTCATTTCTTGCGTTCAGACTTCAGAAGAAGATTTTCACACGCTTTTTTATTTCCCAGATAAATATATAATTCCTAGATTCTTTCGTTGGCCCGACTTTCATGAATCTTACTCAATACGCCATGGCTAGGTTCTTCTGTTCCTGCCCACGTGGCCCCCATTCTTAGCCTCCCTTTCTCTTCTTTTACTTCCAACCGTGGCATGGCGGTCCCTTAACATGATTTTTCAACGTTTTGTACTTGTTTCTGTCGCACACGGAATGTCAGATATGGGAAGTCTATGGTAGGTTGGGAGTTTGAAAATTGTCATGAAAATATGTCCACTTTTGGAGGTACTACCATCATTCTTCTAAACATTCCCACTGGTTTTACCAAAACTAAGGTTGATAATTCAGGTTAGAACATTAATATAAGGTTATATAAGTCTTAATTTAATTCATTTAATTAAAAGGAGCAAAATATTCAATCTTAACCAAATAATCTAGTGTTAAATTTGTGTCAAAATCTACTTATATTAGATTACAAGTGAAAAAAAAAAAAAACCATTAATGCAATATTTTGGGATATAATGGTTAGAAAAATTACATATAGCAGGTTCAATATTAGTTACAATTTAAGTCGTTGATATTTACGATCTGATCAATGATTAAAAAAATGTATTCATATATCAGTAAAATTTTTATTTTTACTTTTGGGTAAAATTAAAATAAGTATATTAGTTACAAAACCAATTTATCGACCTTTAGGGTTGGTTGATAAGGGACCGGGATCCCCAATTGAGGGTCAGGGATCCCAGGAATTATCCCTGCCCCTGAAATTAGGCAAAGTAAGAGAGCCCCAAATGGGACTTCTTGCCCGAGCAATGAGCTCATTCGCCCGAACAAGTTGTTGGAACAGAAAACCTAAGCTCGGCACAGGAAATTCATCCTTAGGGAATGCATTATTCAGGTCTCTGAAGTCAATGCAAACTCACTTTTTTTCCTAAAACACGGAATTGTTGGAGGTTTCACTCGGTTGATAAGAGTCCGGCAGCCATTCTCACAACTTGGAATATAATATCAAGAGGTCATTACATCAAAACTATGTTTGTGAAAACATATTATATGTAGTCTGTATCACTCAAAGAGGGGAGAAAAAATGGCTTAAAAGAACTTCAATGATGAGGGATCCTACTAGACTAATTCACTAGAAGACAATAGGTAAATGCCTGTCCGTACAAATTTGTCAAATCAAGTATCATTTCATGAATAGTGTAGTCATCCCCACCGCCAATAATAATATGGATCAGCCAAGTTATAATAATTGAAGGATGTTTCTCCAATGCTGCTCTGATTTTTTTAATTTATTTGTTTTTATTAAAACAGAAACTCTAGAAATATGACATCCAATACTTTTCAAGACTCTATGCCACTATTATTAGTCTTTGCAATAGCATACGTTGGAAATATAAGGTCATTTTACAAGTGCAACTGTTGGTTTAGTTTGTAAAGTATACAAGCATCTCCAATAAATTGTCTAAAACATCAAAGTCTCTTACATTTTAGTTAATTAAACCCAAAATTCTCTCTAGAATCTTTAAAACCAAGGCAATGTTTCAGTGATTCTTTGTACTTAGATAAGCATGTAGTATTCTCTCCTCTTTTTATTCATTTAGAAGATCGATTGGTGTGTATATTGAAAAAGTAAATAGCTAAAATAAAGAAGGTTGCCTTTTGGACAACCAATTGAGAGAGTGCCTTGATGGGTTCATCTGGCGTTGGTGTGTGTATTGAAAAAGTAAGAGGAGTACTAGAACATTTACTAGAAATCCTTCTAAGAGATCAACTAGCATTTTTTTTATTTTTTAAATCAAGTGGGGCCCATCTCTTCATTTGAAGAGGTGGACCCCATTTGATTTAAAATAATAATAAAAAAATGCTAGTTGATCCCCTAGAAGGATTTTTAGTAGATGTTCAAGCATTTTTCAAAAAGTAAATAGTTAAAATAAAGAATATTGCTTTTTGGACAACCAATTGAAAGAGTGCCTTGATGGGGTTCATCTGGGCATTGGTATGTGTATTAAAAAAGTAGGTAGTTAAAATAAAGAATGTTACTTTTTGAACAATCAATTGAGAGAGTGCCTTAATGGGTTCATATGGGCAAGTGGGTAAACCCGCACCTCAAGCTGTCTCTACATGCTCGGGCAAGTGGGCCTATCGGGGAACCTCTCTCATTTGTCGTTCGGGCATGCTGCAATTCAGCCGGTGACCTGCAGCCAATCCCGATCCCATACTACTACCTACACCATCCAATTTCTAATTCTTCCGTGCCGCCACTCTCGTTCAAGTGGTAAGTGGTAACCAATACTTTTTGGCCTCACGCCGAAAGATGAGCGCTCTGATAGGATCAACATCTTTTTCAGTGCAACTTTATGCCAAGGCACTAAAACTTTAAAGTATTATTTTAACTACAACTTTGTACGCATAGAACGCCCCAAAAAAGGTCCTCCGCCGCAGCTGATCTTTGGTGCTAGGACCACTAGTGGCACCAGAAAATAAATAGCACCCAACCGAAAGGAATCCAATATTCCTTTTACTTGGGGATTCAGATGAGTAGTGCTAAATTTTTGGTAGCAGTCAACGACTAGGATCAGTGCTTTATTAAAGTAGCAGTTCGAGCATCTACTATTTAGGCGTATAAAAGCTATCACTTACAAGTTGTGTGGCCTTGTTTTGGGCAGGTGCTGGGCTTTTGAAGCTTCACGATGATGTACAAACCTGTGGATATCAGGACGTCCAAGTTATGTGGGAAATGCTGAACCGATCAGAATCATATCTGATGGAAAACCATCCCAAGCGCAAGCAACGGGCCTTCTGGAGGGTTTTCCTGTGGTCTAACCAGAATGCACCATCATCCTTATCTGCAGATCATGCTTAAAAAAATATGATATAATAATAATAATAATAATAATACGATGCTTATGTCCAGCAACATAACATCAGATCGTCTTTTTACGATCAAATCACGACACTGCAGTGGCATGGTGTGCAGTGTTATGGTACATAATTATTGCAAGGGTACCAAATCAGTATATTATGACAAAGTGGTGTGTAAATATAATAATATTTTGTTGAATCCACAATCAACTCATTCTGAAATAGTTTACCCAGTGAGCCGTTTTGCTTATCAGTAGTATTCTCACAGCAAGAGCATCCAACGCATAAGTTGTAACTTAATATAAAGGATTAGAGGAAAAGAATGTGATAAAAAACTTATTACATACAAGCAGCAAAGCAAATGAAAATGTTGATTACTATACGTGCTAGTGATACTGAAATCATTCGGAGAGTCCCAACTGTATGGTTTACAGCCAATCAACATAAGCATATCTTCAAATTTGGAGGAGATAAATCATAACTTTTGGCATGTGCAGTCGAGTTGCTTAAAAGAGAGATCATATATAAACTACAAGACAATATTGGTTTGCAAGTCCAATGGGAGCAATCTTATGTTTCACAATAAATCTAATCCAGCTCATAAGACAGTATGTTCGAATAAACCCAGCAACAGTGATTCATATACTTTTCTTGAACTCAAGAGCAGAACTAACCAAATCCACTTTAACAGCTTCAGAAAAATGAATATTCTCCAATTGTCTCTAATTAGAAATCATGTGCATGCTTAAGACTTTTAATTAACTAAATAATAATCTAAAACTTAAATTCACCAGCACATTCTTTAAACTAACAGTAATAAATATTTGATAACATTGTCTAATTTGTCTTAGTGCTAGAGTCAATCAAGATTGTACTACCATTCATAGCCAACCACTCTTGCCTCCCGGTTATTCAATTCACTGGCATAAGCTTCAAGTCCTTGAGGACCTTAACAACAAACCAATGACCGAATGTTGAAGATGCTCATAAATTTTTTTAGAGGTCAAACAAGGGTAAAGGAAACATCTGATATAGAAGCCAACCACATAACGAATTAAATTTCTCAGATTACTAAAAAATGCCGGATTATGAAAAAAAAAAAAAAAATTAAAAGACAGACAAAAAATCAGTAGATTATGGTGAGCTAAATAAATACCCTACACTAGTTTATTATGAAGAGATTGCCCAGCTATGATGACAGCACATCCATAAGAAACATATATGGAAAATTTTCATGTCATAGTTCTAAATTCATTTTCTTTCTGGTTTCTGATTGATAATTATTTACAGTTTCTGAACCAGTTTCTCTCACCAGCATTTAGAATATTAACAGGTCATCAACCAGAATATTTTTGATAAGTGGTGACCAACCAAATTATTGCATCCCATATCTACTTTAGCTAGTTCTTAAACAAACATTTCAATTTATCTCATCAAGAAAAGGGGAAGTGAATTTAAAGTACCAACAAATAATGGCATGGCATCAGCTCATGTCAATTTCTGCTTAATTTTTGTTTTGAATAAGAAAGCTTTGCCAAAGAACTGTCAGCAGAAATGTTCTGCAATTATTATGAGCCAGCAAACTACAGGTAAAAGTCTCCCAACGTCTAAAATAACTCTATGTTTTACATTTGTAACCAATATAATTCGTAGCTCATAGATTGGTCTAATACGAACATATATGCTGGTCAAAGAGATAAAAGGCTACCAAATATTGAAACAAAGACTCAGTGATTGAGATGCCAAATTGGGGGTGCCCAACCCAAACCACTACTTCTACAATGAAAGAGAATCATACACCTTGAGCTGTAGAGCATCCGTCAACGAATGAAAAATTTTTGTATCAACAATATTGAAGGGGTCCACATTTTAACACATCTCTGCACAGTTGAGTGTCTACATCTATTTCAAGGACCCAAATTTGCATCCTATGCCTGCCTGGGTTGGAAGCATGGCCCAAGAAGTATAAGGAGGTTTGGCAATGTCAAGGAGGGTACCTCATCCATAACTTAACTGAAATTATAAAGCTATTTTTTAACAAATAATACTTAAGGTAAATATAAATCACACATCTTCACAGGATTGAACCGTACTTCACATCCACCATTTATTTATGGAGTAATGCTACACACACTCCCACTTTTCCACACCCTTATGTGGCTTTTAAAACCACCATTAGATTTGTAATAGATCTTTATTGAATTTTAATCCAATGATGGTTTTAAAAGCCACCTATGGGTGTGGAGAAATGAGTGAAAAAGTTGGAGTGTGTGTAACATTACTCTTATTTATCAGAGGAGGAAATGCTATTTGATCAATGGACCATAGGCACAATGATACATGAATCTAAGAAACTGCAGTTGAGTCATAGATGCACTTTTATAACTTAAGAATAAGGAATAGCTGAACCAAGAATAATACAAAAGATAATTCCAGTAAATAGCTTTTCCCAGTATATTCTGCTGAAAGAGCATGTTTACCAATATCTGCGAGCTTTTCTGCATGTAGAATTCAGGAGAACATTATCTATGGTAGAATTCTGCAGGAACTGTACATTCCATTGCAAGCTTGCAGACTATAGAGAAAATGGAAATGATTATAAAGGAAATATATTTATGCTTCAAGAGAAGATCAAAGCAAAAAAGAATCACAGTCAAGTAATTCAATGGGCAAGGGCTATACAGATGGATCAAAAAGGATTTAAACCATAAATACAATGAATAAACATTGATAATGGGGAGGGAGAGTCAGATGCTTGAAACTTCCAATGCAATAACTTTTTATACTTTATTTTTATTTTTTATAAATAATCAAAATATCATAAAAAGTATAAAGCGCTACCAAGTACAAAGGGAGTATACAAGAAAAGCCACCTAGTTAGTAGGGGCAAAGAGAGTAAGAAAATCATGAAAACTAATCACTAAAGGAAAAACATAAGCAGTTATCCAAAAATACAAAGTGAAATAACTTTTTATACTTGAAACAATACAACAATTAGTAAAACTTGGAGTTGAGAATGCACCAAATATGAACTCTTTACCTTCAAATAAGTCCTAAGATTGAAGAAAACTACACCCCGTGATCTATGAAACAACAAAGGATACGAAATACGAACACTACAATAAGTCTATTCTTGAAAATCTAAGATACGATAGGGATAATTTCATCAAGTAACATACAAAAAATATTCTTAAACATATGTCATGCTAGTTATTAATTTGAAAGACGAATAATAGTCATCAAAAGACATTATATATAAATGATGAAACTAATTAGAAATCACAAATGACAAAAGAACACATGATCCACAATCTATCATTAAATTATTTATAAAATTTTTGAAGTATCTGTCTTTCTTGGCTGATGATTGAAGAGTAAAAACCTATTCTCTGCCTTAAAGAAGAGCTTGTCATCAAGGTTGTCAGAGAGCTTGAGTAATTGTAAGCTTCTTACGCCTCAAACGAAGAGCTTTCATGCATTTTAAAAGTAACAATTAACTTGTCTTTCCAAATATTGCCCAAATAATTAACTACGTGGTATGATCCACCTAGAATAAGAAGCTTTGAAATAATTTATAGTTTTAGTACTTTGATAGCTGCACATCATAGTTTACTTGTTAATTTTGCAGATTTTTTGACTTTTTGTCATTCTTTTTCATTAAATTAGAGGTTCTCTTGTATACTTCCTGTGTACTAAGGTTGCGCCCCTCTTCGCTTTATTTATACGATACGATACTATTACTTATCAAAAAAATTTATAGTTTTTGTACACTGAATGTTTGAAAGAAAGCAAATTTCCATGCCATTCCATTCACGAATCTGAACTCATCAAGAAAAATCTATTGCAAATGTGATGTTAATTCAAGAATCCAACCAATTCTAAATTCTGAAATACACGCACAAGAACTTTTACATGACATAGTTTTACCTACCTACTGAGCTAGACATATTATTCCTTCAAAACTGTTCTAAAATTATCTTCTCAATGGCTGTAATTTACAAAAAAAAAAGGCTGAAGATATGCAGAAACAAACAAAACTTCGCTAAGGATACAACAGGGCAACCAAACAGGGGGGTTCTTTATTCAACTCCCTTCTGACTGATTGCTGTTAAATGTGGTATTTGAGATCAAGAGCAATGTTTAAAGCAGGAAACAATCCTGCTATGATTCCAATCAACTTGTTAGGATCAGAGTTTTATCATGATTCCCAAGCAAAGCTGTCAGACCTTTATGACCATTCACACCGGTCAGTAACTAAATAAATCACATATGGGAGAAAGGTTTGCTCCAGAAATACTATTCCTCAGATACCTGTGTGCACACTTTCTCAAGCAGCAATGGCCAGTCTTTTCCAAGCTGCTGTGGGTTCAGCTCCAATGCCACCTTGAAATCTAGCAATGAAACCAGAAAATGCTGTCCCTGTTCTTGGATGCCTTCCAAAGGCCTATTGGTACATTGCGACTGAAAATCAAGACCTGGCAAGACACCAGTAACAAGCTTCCCATGAAACTGGTGCTTGTAGAAATTGTTCTTTGACAAGTTGCGTCCGCATCTTGCCCCAACAAATTCGATGCAGTACTTGATCAACCCTTTTATGTAAGCATCCAACCCACTATTCAACAAATTGGCGCATTCCATTGACACCCCTTCAAGGCCCCGTGCTGCAGCAATGAGCTGCATCCGTTCCCTAAGTGCATTGGTTTCAAGCAATCCACCACTATCATATGAGCTAGTGCATCTATCAATGCTTGCTAAAGGAAAAGCTTTGCAGACCCTACCCACACTAACAGAGCTAACTGGAATCCCAAGTGGGGCCTGGAGTGCACTTCTACTGAATACTTCTTTTCCGTCTTCAAAAACTAATACTTCCTTCTGGTCTTTACTATGTACAGAAGCTACACTATCTGTTGACCCCTTTATTAGATTCAATTTAGCAGAGTAAGAAAGCAAAACCTCTCCTTCACTATCTGCTGTTTCTCTGAGTCTCTGATGATGCTGCACCGACTTCCATATATCACAATCTCCATCTTCTAACATCACATTATCACCAGTAACTGTTGATTGAGGGGAAGCAAAACCCACCTTCCCAACCGACCCAACAAGAATTTCTGACCTTGCCTTTGGAGGTGAGGATGGAAAAACAGCTCCATTGAGTAAAGCATAGGGCCCAATTGGCTGATACCCATCACTTGTACACGCCTGAACTTCCTTCTCAGGAGTTGGTGCCGGTGGAACTTTTGCATGACAAGCATTTTTCAAAATTGACTGAATAAACTGATTATGGAGTGGAACATTTTCTCGCCCTAAAACTCGAAAACAAAGTTTATTAAACTCTACCTTGCTTAGCTTTAAACTCAACAATCTGCTTAAATAATAAAAATATTGCTTCGACCTCCCCGGCCCGAGTCTCTTAATTATTTGAGCTTTGATATCTGCAAGATTGATCCGCGAATGCTGATGTGGCGGTGGTTTCATTTCTCATACAACAGAATCCATACACAATGCTCCACCAACTTCCACTTTCTTTTTAACCAAAACCCTAGCTAAATTGGGGGTTTTCACTCCATATCCAAAAACCCATTCTCCACATCCCTAAAATATACACCCCTTTAACTTTATCAAAATCCATCAATGAAAACACACAATACATCTTCAAGGAGAGCCGAGTCCCTTAGTCTAAAGATTTTTTTTTTTAACTTTCCCTCCAAATTTCAATCAGGGCAAAGTTCAGTTTGAATTTCCAATTCAACAGAGAGAAACCCTAACCTTAATTGCACTCTGAAGCTACAAAATGCACAAAGTTCCTGAACAAACCTCAAAGTAAGTAGATCGAAACCCTCTCTCTAACCAAAATGGAGAAGCTAAAAGTACGGAAATATTCACGAAAATTGGAAAAAATAACATGGATCAGAAAGGACTAAGAGCTTAGAGAACATACGTTCTGGAATTGAAGTTCAAACTTAGCAGAGAATTGGGATAACACAGACAACTTTGAGAGAGAGACAGAGAATTCGAATTCTGACCTGTTTGGAGCTGGAGAAAGTGAGAGAAAATTTTGGGTTTTCCACAGAGAGAGAGTTAGAATGCGCGCTGACCAATGAGCAACATTTTGCTCCTTCCTTCTCTGCCTGCATTTGAGCATCTCTCTCTCTCTCTCTAAAATTCGGTCTGCATTTTGATTGAATCCTTGTTCTTTCGGTGAGGTTTTTGGGTTTCGATCACTTTCTCTCTCTCTCTGTCTGACCCTTTTTCTCAGTTTCGTGTCTGTTTAGTGCAACGATGGATTTTTCGCCTTTTTTTTTTTTTTTAATTTTCCTGTATGGGAAACTTCTTTCTGTTTTTAGTAAGAATTCTTTTCTTTTTTGGGAAACTTAGGCTTTGTTTGGAAGCACCATATTAAAAAATAAAAAATAAAAATAAAAAGACTTTGTGTTAATGAAAAATGAAATGACAAGTTATATATATATATATTGAAAGAAACAAGTTATAATTTGTCTTAGAATTGGGTTTTTACTTCGTATATTATTTAACGAGTAATACTATTTTTCATATTTATTATATATTGGTTGGTGTTGTGTTTAAGTAATTGACATAAAAAGTAGTTTAAAATATTTTACGTCAACCAATATAAATTAAGTGTAATAAATTAATATGAAAAATAACATTACTCTTATTTTATTGAAATTGAGTTGGATATTGTTTCGTATGAATAACGATATAATTTCTCATAATATTTGTTTTTATTTTTTATTGGGTCATATATTTTCCTTGTTAAATTTATTTTGTTGCAAAGGAAAGCTTTGTGCTTATATAAACACTTTAACTAAAGAAGCTCTCTTTTGTATATATGTTCTTTTGGTTGAGAGAGAAATTAAAGAAGATTGTCCAAGTGGATTGCTCATGATTCATGTTTATCCAATCAACTTCTCATGAATTAAGGTTTGTCTGTGTTAAGAAAAATAAAATATTTTTTTTAAAAAAAATTACTTTTACTCCTGTATGAGGAACTTTTTGTTATCTCCAATCCTTCAATAACTACATCGCATATTAATTTATAATTAACTGTGATTTGAATCCACGTGCTAAATTTTTTGTCAAATGGCTGACAACAATATAACCATTTTGGACAAAAGTTATCTTTAAAATACTTTAGATATTCTAAAGATCAATTTGGTATAACTATAACCTCCAAAAAACCAAATAAGTAATTTTTCCTTTAAAAAAATATTAACTTCAAATAGGAGATCATGTCTTTTTCGACAAATAAACATTTTAAGATGGGGGATCCTTCCATTCGGATGGGCCATAAAGGCCTACTTTTACAGCCACCAATAAAATTAAGACAAATCATATAAACAAAGTAAATATAATAGACATGAAAACACTAAATTTTATGGGGGGAAAAAAAACACCATCAGACAAAAGGTTACTTTCCAATCGACGAAAAACTAAACACAACGTTTATTGACAAAACCACCGCTTGCTTCGCCGGAATCCGCCGACAGCCACCGTCGGAATCTGCCAAAGGCCACCACCCAAAGCCATCACCTTTCAGGTAAAGTTTCTTGTCTTTTTCTCTTTCTACTTTCTCTCATTAAAAATGGGTTTTTGAAGATGTTTCGGTTGCTGTTTGGGACTATGATAGTATGTATGAACATCAATTGGTATTCAAACAATGGCCAAGTGGAAGCTATGTCCTCATCAGAAAGTGGAACGAGAAATTAGTGAAGAGGAGGGAGCTGAAGAAGGGTGATGTCTTTGAGGAATTCGTCTCTCTCTAATCTGCTAGTTTTCTTTTGCTTTCTTTGTTTATTTTCTAATGCCACGTACAATACCATTTTAGCTTCATAGGATGCGGAAGATGAGATGAGGTGCGGAAGATGAGATGACGATGGGTTTGAGAGATGAGGTTCTGGTACAGGTGAGGTGAGGAGTGAGAGAGATGAGGTTTCAGTACTTTTCATCCTTAATGTATTAGGTGTTTTTAGCTTAGATGGCAAATTATTATTGGAGGCTGTAAAAGTGGTGTATTGCAGTCAAACCTGGTTGATGGTTTTACCTTTTAAGAATCATTGACTTTTCAACCAACGAAGCTAAGAAAAATTGAAAAGCTGATTGGATTAATATCACATCCTCTCTGTGCAAAATCCCGACATCATTCAAGACCGGCAGATCACTACTACCATCTCTGCAGACACCATCTCCATCATTCCTCCGTCCTTCTCTTGGGAGGCTAGGGAAGTTAACATAAGTGCCAGCTTATGTTCGGGAAGGACCCCCTTGGGCCTTGTCAGCCCCCTTACTTTGCTCTATGTTGTACTTTAAAAAAAAAAAAAAAAAAGTAATTGTTTTACAGGGGAAAAAAAAAAATTTGGTACTTGCATGTGCACCCACTGTTTTGATGTAGTATAAACACATTCAATTCAAAAGTCATATTCGTCAAATAAATAGGTATCATCCAGGATGCTCAAAAATATCATTCAGACCAAAGATGGGGGAGAAAAATAACAAACAAAGATGTGTTTTCTTTCTTCTCTTCCACTTTATTTTTGTAGATCCTAATAATATACAAATTATTAAAAGCAACCCCTATTTGAACTGCCTTCTCTCTTTTTTCTTCAACCAAATAGTGCTTCAAGGCATTATAGACAATTCTGCTAATAATGAATCTGCCCCCCAAAAAAATATCCTGGCAAGAATTCACTGACCACCCCAAATCTAGACTGCAAAAGAACCCTGCAGTAATTCAGTTACAATTAGCAACAAGTTTTTAAACAAAAGAATTTAGGTGCAACAATCCTTAAATCCCAAACTTAGTAGGGTTCAATTGAGAAAGATGCAAAATCCCATTCATGAATCCAGATTGTGCAATTGGTTGAACACCTATACTATAGGGCATCCAAAAAGAGATACTACACATCAGAACCCTACACGAAGATAAAATTGCAAAGAAACAAAAATCTAGCTATCCGTATTCTCAGTTGTTGTCCATTTCTGACTAATGCTCTTTTACTCAGACATGTCATAGGTTTATATAGCTACTACAAAAAGTCCAAAAGTTCCCCAGCACTAAATTGAACCCGAAACATTATGGGAAACTCTGAATTTATCCACTTGGAAAACCATAAAGAACTAGAATTTAAATACACAAAACTCAGACCAAATCAAGCTATCACAATAGTCTAATATAAGTATCCCATAAAGGAACCCAGCTGCCACCCCTCCCCTTTTGGGAGCCACCCCATATGTCTCTTCTATGGTAAACACCACCACCACAGAACCACCCCTTAGTCTTGGCACCACCTTCCTCTGCCTGTCACTCCATTATCCATCATAATCTCTCACCCCCCCCCTCCCCACCAATCCCCCGCCCAATTGCCCCATCCCCTGTATTGCATCCTCCAACAACTTCCCCCTCACCCTCTTTCTAAAAAAAAAAAAAAAGAAAACGAAAAGAAAGAAAGAGAATAAAAAGAAAGAAAGATATCTCCTTCTGCCACTCCTCCCCCTCTATATGTTTTTGACGGGTGTTTTATTTGACATTGTTAGGTAAATTTGAGTGGTTTTCAGATGGTTTCCAATCACAGTGGGAAAATATTTTTCATACCAACCAAACAATGGGAAATATTTTTTATATTATTTTCAAGGTCTCAAACCAAATAACGGACAATTAGTGATTTTTTCCAAAAATATTTTCAACCGAAAACATTCTCTCAGAAACCATTTTATGTGAAAATAAACATAGCCTTAATTGAAGCTGCAGTACAATTGTATCTTTTCTACTAGTAAAGTACCTGTACAAGATATATGTACTGGGATAGTCGATCTTTAATCGCTTTGAAGTGCTTTCTGTGGGTCAAGTTGTCCGCTACAATAACTGGAAGGAACAGCAGATAGTTCCTGCCTTCCTCTCCATTCTTCACCAGGTTTCAGTACAATGGGCTTTTCCACACAAGCAGCCTCAACACACAGCATATGCTTGTAGTCATCATCCCCAAAGTCAGGAATTGCCTTTGCTTTCTTATCCCATGGATTCCAAACCACTGCAGAGAGAAAGATGCTTATAAGACCAGAATCAACTGTGTTTTGTAGTTAT
Organism: Betula pendula; assembly: GCA_900184695.1. Taxonomy (NCBI): domain Eukaryota; kingdom Viridiplantae; phylum Streptophyta; class Magnoliopsida; order Fagales; family Betulaceae; genus Betula; species Betula pendula. The sequence goes on from FXXK01000016.1 coordinate 1,588,232, forward strand.
GCTGAAGACAAACATGTGGTGCCTTCTCTGTGTGTACGCATATGTACAATCATATTTTTTTCTTCAAGGGTTGGGGGAGGTGAGAGCTAGGTAAGCTACACAGAATCTGACAGCAACATTTTTATAAGGCATGTAAAGCAAAATGAAAAGGCCATTTTTCTCATTCTAAAATCTTGAGGTCTTAGACACAACTTAAGCCGAATAAAACATAAATCTCTACAGATCCAGACTAGAGCTTTTGCACTTGAATGAAGTAGTAAGGCAACTCTAGGTTTTTATCTGTTTAAACCAAGAGTTCCTAAAGAGTTATCCTAACTAGTATGGTATATTGACTGGCCACCAACCAGTGGTTGGCTCATAATTTCAGGACAAGTAGCTTGGAGTTACACACAAAAAGCTTGTACCAAAAGCTAGTCAATTTTCTTGAGTTGCCCCTCCCCTAATTAGTACTCCCAATATTGTCTTATCAGAGCATAGCTTCCTATCTACTTTATTTTTTATTTATTTTTTTCAAAAAACAGTTGAGGTTGCTATGGTAGCTCTATAAATGGAAAAAACTCAAAGCCTAGCAGAGCTTGTGAATGGGACTCAACTCACCAGCATCTGGAAGTCCATCTTTCCGCAATACAAATGTTCTCTTCCTTTCATGGTCAATAATAGCAATTTTTGTTGGGGTACTCAGATATATTTTGTCCACCTTTACCATCAAAAGAGTAATTAAAGGAGCAACTAATATATATTTGAACAAAATGACAGTGAAAAATCCAAAGCATTCCCATTCAAACAAGTACTAACTTCAGATTCGAACGTTATTGCATCTCCTTGTTCTGTAAATCGCTCTCTATTCTTCAGGTTATCCAAATAATCCAGGGTCTCTAGTCCTTCTACCCGAACTTCACTGAATAGAAGAACATGATAGTTAATTTGCAGCAAAATACATTAAAAAAAACACACACACACACACATTCTCCTGAGCTCTTCTTAGCGCATCAATCACATGTGTAATTAACAGCAGATCTAATAGAAAAAAATAATAAAAAAAAAAAAAGAAAAGTAACAGCAGATCTAGGGTCATATGAAATGAATGAAACAAACTAGCTTCTTAAAGTACCTTGTATGATTATGATGTAAAGTTCTTCTATACGATGGTATTTTACTATCTATAGTAAATATATCTCAAAAAGCAGAAAAACCACTCCGCAAGTAGTTAAACAACAGGAATTAAGCCATCTGACAATGTTATTTCCTTACTGGTGTTTGTTTCATCTCCAGGCATTAATTGATATCTCTCCTAGAGCCCAAACATGGTGAGATTGAAGTGGCTGTTTCATAAAATTCAGTGTGCGTAAAATAATAAAATGGATGAAGCTTCATAATTAACTTCATGCGGGAGACACAACTAGCTGAATTATGGGAAAGGAGTGTCTTCCCAATACAGAGCCTGATTAAGAAACAGAAGCTTAGGGAGGATGGATGAGGTTTGTCTATCTCACAAAATTTCAGAAATGCACCATTGCTTAATATAGATAACAACAAGTGCCTAGACCCGTATAAAATAGTATTCTGATAAGACTAAGTCTTGTTTTTCCATAAACAAGGACGATAATCCTCAACGTAATACACAGATTAACAGATGAAACATCCTCTAAGAAATCAGGGGATGCATATGAATGATCCAAACCGTGGACTCAATACTTTCCATGAAACCAATAGCACACAGCATTCCTCAAGTTAAATAGATAACTTCATCTTTTATAGAGAAAAAGTGAAGTATCTAATAACAATTACATATTGCAATAACATAAAGGAGGATTCTTCTTGACATTCCTATGTCTCTGTATTTTAGTATTTGCACTGTTTGGTATCACTGCAATCACATGTCATTCTTACTTTGTTAGAATGACCACACCCCAACCTGAAGTCTCCAATATATCTCTTCATACTAACAGAAGTCGCCACCACTCCTTTTACCCATTTATAAATGGAAAAACTAATTATCAAAGGAAGATGAGCTAATCAAGCAAGGGAAATACGGCAAAATCCTCCCTAGAAATAATGAATAGCCCCATCAGAATATGTCAAGAAGCTGACCCTTTAACATATGTGCTATCACTATTGTCCCAACCATGTCCACACCATATCTTTACAATACATAACCTAACAGCTCATATGCCTGAAATATCAAATTAGATATGCATGACATCTGAAATGTCATAAAGTTAATAATTTTTCTTTCTTGATAAGTCCCAGATTAATCAATTTGATGAGGCAATTTTCTTCCAATTCATTGGCTAGTGGAAAAATTTGGAATTTGAGGTGGATAGCAAGCATGTGAAATGTTAAAACACATCCAATGCTGATAGATATTTAACTACTTACAGAAAAATGATACAGGGAGGGGGAGCGGGGGTATAAAACTACTTAAGTAATAACTGAAGTGATAACAAGAATAGGTATCACGATAAAACCTGACATCTGTAACAGCAAAATATGTGTGATATGCAAACGTGAACGTAAACGACTTTCCATCTGTATTTGTATTCCGAATACGGGATGTCAACATCAAATCTCCTCCAGGTCCCAAAGTTATCCTTAGGCGAAACTCATATCTGCAAATAATAGGTATATATTACCTTTTTTTTAAGAGTAATCGAAATTTATTAAAAATCAAAAGGACACAAAAAGTATACAAGAAAAATACCTAACCAAAAAAAAAAACTAGAAACATGAAGTCAATTAGTTCAATGCTTAATTTACTCAAAAGATAAGAGTTCCAAGTATTTAAATGCACAGGTGACAAGCTTTAGAATTTTTCAAAACACTCCATATAGAAGTAGAACATTTTTCCAATATGTTCTGCTTCTATATGAAGTGTTCTCACAATCCTAAAGTCAGAAAAAAAAAAAGGAACAATCTTCTAATAAACTTAATAATTGTTTCACAAACAAAAGACATATAATTAATGCTCAACCTCACTAAACTATCCCTCGCCGCACCCTATCCCGCATTTGAAAAAAAAAAAAACAGAAAAAGAAAAGGGTAACCATAGAGCAGAAATAGCATGCTCCAAATGCCTTGTAAGCAATTACATGATAACCTCCAACATAATTAAAGATGTTATCAAAAATGAGTCATGCACCTGTGAGGCCAGATCTTCACATCTTCTTCAGAGTGCTTAAGTATTAAATCAACAAAAGCTTTATTGGGGCTACTAGTTGGAAAAGGTGGGGGATCAAGATCTACAATCCAAAACCTATTCCTAGCAAATCCATGTTGTTCAAGAGAACCCTGAATTCCAAACTGCATATGCAGAAGAAATTTTTTTATTAATTTTAGAAAGAGAAAAGCAATAATGAAGGAAGAGAAAAGCTGAAACAAAAGAACCACATACTTGAGGAAAACATATTGGAATACCTCCACGTATTGCCTTTGGAGGTTTAAAAACAGCCTGCAAAAACCATAGATATTAAGAAAAAAAACAGACACAAAAAGAAAAAAGAAACTCTGGTAAAGGACAAAAAAAAGCTTCAGATAGCAAACTGAATGCAAAAGAACAATTAAAGCAAGGAGGTGGAGCACAATAGAACAAAAAATTCTAAGAAGAAATGGCAACACCCAAGAATTTTGTTGAGACACCCAAGAATGTTATCTGATATTATAAGAACTAAATTTTTTTGGAAAAACTTAATATTATAAGAATGTTTCTTGGGAGACATTTGATGTTTCCTAAGTATTTAATGGGAAAACTATTTAGAGATTGGAGTATTAGTGTTAAAGTTTTAATTAAATGAGTAAATTCACTATTTTTTATCAGCTTAAGCTTTCAGGATAAGGCAGACAATTTTTTACACGACTCGCGAACCCGATACAAACCGAATACGAAATTAGAGGGTTAGTGTTGATAGGTGTGACTCGTTTAATTAAATGAGTTGAGTTAAAGTTGACCTTAGTCTTATACCCATACCTCGACACAAACCAAACCCAACTTAAATAAATTATTAATTCACATATTTCCTATCAACTTAAGCTTTTGGAATAACTAGTAGTTTAACATTTAGTATATCTACATTCTTGGATTTTTTTTTTTTTGATAAGTAATTTTTATTGAATCAAAGCGCTGAAGGGCGCAACCCTATTACACGGAAAGTATACAAGAGAACTCCTATTTCAACGAGAAAGAAGAACATAAATCTAAAAATTCAAAAAACGTAGAAACATGTATAACATTCCAAGCCACTCTCCAATTATACAAAGTTAGCAACAACAGTCTCTTCAACTCTAACAATCCAATCCCTCGATCATTGAAACTCCTTGCGTTCCTCTTGCGCCAAAGACACCACATCAAACACAAATGAACCAACCTCCATAAATGCAAAACCACACGGTTACCCAATTGTCCCCTCCAACAACCCAACAACTCACTCAGCTTGCGAGGCATCACCCAAACAACACCAAATATCTACATTCTTGTTTTTTATAAAGGTTTAAGATTTACCCAACCCAATTCAACTATGACTTTATCCCAACTGATTATTCCCAGCCACATGAACAATTGTTCTAAGCTAATTGGAGTCCAAAATTTTATTTAGAAAAATTAAGAGGATTGCTAGTTGATTTGAAAATTTTATGTATAAATGAAATTTGTTATCCAAAGTGGGATGAGATCCAAGAAATGGATAAACCATATGAAAAATAGATTTGATGTCATTTACAATTTCCAGTTAAACAAATTTTGTACAAAAATTATAACGCATTATCGTACCTTACTACTAAGAAAAAGCAATTCTTCCCCATGTTCATTCTTCCAAGATGTAACTTGAGCCCCGTACAAATACAACTGTTCCAAAAAAAAAAAAAAGCTCATAAAAATTGCAGTTGAGTCTAAATAAACCACATCTATCACCTTGTCAACAACAGACAAGGAAAACAATAAGAAAAGTTCAATTGTAAAATATGTAATCAAGAAAAGACATCCCATTCTCCTTCTGAAGATAAGAGTCAATTTAGTATACAGAGCAAGGTAGTAAATATGAATTTCCTCATGCACACAAACTACAACATTGAGATTTACCCCAGCCTGTAGAATTCATTCACGTTTCTCCTATAGGCACATACAATTCGTTAAAAAAAAATGAAGGCATTAACCCCAAGCAATTCTACATTTCCAAGAAAGCATTAAAAACCATATAGAAAATGTATGATTAAACTTGTAGAAGCAAAAGAATCAAATATTGAGAACTAGGAAAATGCCAAAACAGAAATAACAAGTATGTAACAATCTACAATTTCATTGACCTCTAAGAAAAAATTAGGAGAAGCTAAAGCCAAGCAAGAAAAAGTAAAGACAAAAATTTAACTAAACTTCAAAAAGAATGACTCATAATAAATGAAAAAAGATTGATAGCATTACACAAAATACAGGCCTAGTTTCTAGAGTTGAGAAGTACTTACTGAAAGTAATGAGAACTTTGAGTTCAGTGCATTTAGAAATCTCAACCAAAAAATTATCGCCAGAAAATAAGGGGGCTTATTTAAAAGAGAAGTCCAATTTGAATCTTTACCAAGGCAGTAATACTGATGTCAAAACAATCCAACATTACAAGTTGGGTTTAAATTTGTTATGGTCACTATAAACAAGCCTAGAACTTTTATTGCTTCCTATTTTCGATCTGTCTATAGTTTTCTTTTGCCACAACCAAGCAAAAAATTATAAGGATTTACACAAAATTTTCCACACGTTTTCCTGCAGAAATAAAGAGAGTAAAATGTCTAAACTTTCATGTAAAACTTTGACTTCTGTGTGCCAAAATACCAAGAAAAGCAGTGAATTTTGTAATCAAATCAGCCAATATGATAATAAATCTTCTTCTCATTTCACTCCAAACTTTGCCAACTCATCCAAAGAATCAGCAGAGCTTCTCATATGCAGTCCCTGTTGGGTGGTCTTGGGCCTATCTCAACTCCAAAAGCTAGCTCAAGGGGTGAGGCTTTCCCTCACACTTATAAACTAACCACCAGCCCCTTCCACAACTGATGTGGGACAACCCCAACAGTCCCTATGGTTCAATCTAGGTAGATCGTTAATAGAGCAAAGCAAGAAAAGAATACCTACACATTAAGCAGTCTTGTTCCGATCCAGATCCCCCCATAACATAGGTTTCTTTCCAAATTTCTGTTCACATCGTGTGAAATCATAAAATAACATATCTTATTTTTAAAAAAAAAAAATCATAAAATCACATACAATATCGCAAGCACAAGGTTGCAAAATTGGGCATAAGATACATCAATCAAAGGACAATCACAGCATAGTCACGCAGAAGAATGAACAGAGCATAATTCAAAGAAAATTGTCAGCCCCATTCATTAAGAAGAAGAACGTTAAAGAAATTAATCAAGCTCCGTATTACATTGATAGATTCAACATTGGCACGAAATCCTGACGTGTAGCAGTGCATAAATCCTCAAAGACAACACAAAATCAATCGAAAACCAAAATTCAAGAACTAGAAAATTAATGAAATAAGCACAAAATACTATGCATGAAAAAAAAATAAAGAAAATAAAGATCAGAGAGAGAAAGAGAGAGCGTGTGCGTTCAACGCATGGTACCTCAGCAGAACAGCCACGAACCTCGCGGAGAATGACCTTGGGAAGGCCATTGACGCCCGCTATGTGCTCCACATACGCCATTTCCCCAGACGATGTATTCGACATTCTCTCTCTCTCGCGTAAACACACAAACACAAAGAAACGATCACAATCGCTCTCTTTATTTCCCTTTCTCCTTCTGGAATTATTTTAGAACCTCTTCGCGGATCGTATATCGTCATCCACTATATATAGGAGATAGTGACGGAGAGACAGATTTTTATTTTATTTTTATTCTTTATTTTTCGTTTTACTCTATTTAAAATTTAAATGCTCGTATAAAATTATAACTTTATGTTGGTTTCAGTTAGTGGTACATCATGTACCTTACACGTGTCATTAAGATAGTTATATTTAACAGTAATTTAATAGTAGGGGGCTTTTTTTTTTTTTTTTTTTTAAAGTAGTAGGGGACTATTTGTTATTATGTATAACTTTGATTATTCAACTTTGTAGTATAGTAAATGATATTGTAAATAATCACATACGTATAAGTTATGTTTGGTAATGTATGGTGTACTCACCATCAATAAGATCCGTTTAGCCAAGATTTCTTGAATCCAACGACAATTGAACTTCTTATATTAAAAGATTCAAAATCTCGTTAAGGTCATTTGAATAAACTTAGTTCCAACAGTCCAACGAAAAGCCTATCACCCTAGCATGTGAGGCAACCTATCCCAAGGTCAAAGAACACTTAGATCGCAATAAGATGTATTGCATACGATTCACTTCACATTAGGTAACCACTTGGCCATGTCAGTGGACCACTCTCAATATTCTTATAAAGGAATCGCTCACAATTATAACAAAGTTTATGTAAAAATCTTCATAGCCTTATCAAATAATGGCAGGAACAGTGAATTTATATAAATGGAGGAGACCCTTCAACAGGTAAGCATAATTTCCCCACACCTTTACTTTGCTATAATTATATTTCCTCTTTCCTCCTTTTATCGGAGATGTTTGGTTGATACCTCTAACAAACCTTTTTGACCTTCTAACTCTTTTGCAAACTTCTCCCTTCTAGTTCTACATGTGAAGTTACTGTTATATTAACATAGTTTGAACGTTGTTTTTTGTTTAAAAAAGTTTTATAATGTGACTAGAAAGTCAAAACTATTTTTGTATTTTTATATGTGTTTTTATGTTTTGATTTGTTTTTTTTAATGTATTTGTCTTGAGAAAAAAAAAAAAAGGAGCAAAAACTCTAACCACCAGACCAATGGACCCTAATTGTGTCAAAAATAATTTGTAAAATTGTCTTTATTTTTTCTTAAGTTGTGAAATTGTTTTTCTTACACAAATTAATTTGGTTTATGTATTTATATACTCTTTGATTCTCTGAAGTCAAAATGCTACTAGACAATAAAATAACTTGTATTATTGTCATTATAATTTTAATACGTCATCTAGCAACTTCATGATTTTTTATAGATAATTAAATAAATAATTTCACTGTCTTCAAGGCAATCTTGCAAAAAAGATAGGTGTCACTTGTCAATGCCGTGACGTGATAAAATCATTATTAGATTTAAGAACTTATAAAATGTTATGTTGATGGCTTTTTTCGTGAAAAAAAATATTGCAGGTTCCGTTAGATTTAAGGTTCGTTTTGGTGTGCGATTTTATTTTTGTCATTTTAAAAAAATTGTGAATACTAATAAAATAATTTAAAATTATGTTTAGATGGATTAACAAATAAAAAATGAAATTGGAATTTTTTAGTATTGTTATGTACGTTCTTGCAAGTTTTTACGAGTATGATATCTGCTGATCAGTTGCTATATTGTTAGATTAGGAGCTCCCACGTAAGAGAGACTTAAGTCTAAGAATAATCATTTGATGTTAGCCCAAATAAAGCCTTTGAAGCATTTGTTGTTACTTCTTATGGTAGTAATGGAGGACATATCTGCTGCTGAGAAGACCATGAAATAGTCTGTAAAACAAAGATGAGATAGATACATCTGCCTATTGTAAACTGTCAATGATAAGTTTAACGAGCTCTTGGGCTAGAAAAACTTCACCCAAAATGCCCAAAAAGATTGCTACCAATTACCTTATTTTTACGAGTAATGTTACTATTTACACTTATTTATTTTACTTATTTCATATCGGTTAACATGATGTATTTTAAGTAGTTTTCAATGTCAATTTCTTAAAAAAGAAAAATACTTAAAACACGTAACAGTTATCGGTATGAAATAGATGTGAATAGTAGTATTGGATCAGAATCCACAAAGAAATTGTAGATTCTAAAACTATGAGACTTCATGTTCGACTATAAAATGTTATCTATGAAAAATGTGGTATGTTATTGAGGCAGCTTTTTATTTAATAAACTAAAAGACAGTTTTTTGCTCAAAGCTTTTTTACAGTATAAAGCGTAAAAACCTGATGAAAATATACTCAATTTTCATTGGTAAAACATGTCATTTTTTTTTACTATATACATTTTTTGACCCGATCAATACAAAAAAGGCATAAATTCACATAAATTAATAATCTACATCCTTATTAGTAGCATTACTCTATTTTCACGGGTATGAGATGTTTTCGGTTTTCATTGACTTGTATGTGGCCCAAAGGAAAGCTCGGGCTGGTGCTGAACTTGTTATACGCTTCCCACGAGCCATACAGGGCTAGCTTGGTTTGGGCTTTCTCAGCTGCATAACCATAGGTTGGACCTTGAAGTTATATTTTGATGCCGTCATATTTAGTAACCAAAAAAATTAAATCGATGAAAATAACGCCAGCCTGTTAACAGATCGATTTGTTCGAATTTTGAAAAGTCTTTCTATCGGCATTGAGTCACTTAAATTGAAACTCATAGTTTGGCAGATTGAATAGAAAAAAAGCTTATTTTTCTCTAATTTTTCTATTGCTTCAATTTTTTTTTTTCGTTGATTCATTGGAAGTCCACTTCCATGAAACTTACCTTTGGGTTGTAATTTTTTCACTAAGGTTTAAAAGAATACCCAAGCTCCTGATTTAGTCAAAATAAGTCTTAAAGTAAATGCTTTCTATCTACAAATTTACCTTGGACCTATTTTCTCTTCAAGCCAGAGATAATAATTATGGGAAATTTTGGTCAAACTCTCTGGTTTTGCGCTATTTGGATTCACTCTTTGAGTTTCTAAAACCAACATTTCACTCCTTAGGCTATTTGTATTCTTCAATTCACTCATTCGTTGAAAAAAGATTACTTAAGCATTTTTTTTTTCTAATTTGTCATGTCACGGGGCAATGTAAGCACCGCACGCTAAAAAATAATTTTTATTATATTTAAGATAAAATACATAAAAAATAAAATAAAAAATAAAACTAAGGGGGGCGGGGTTAGTTTTTAGAGAAATGTTACATTTTCAATTTGTTTGTTTAATTCCATTTAATTTTGTATATGTGGACAAAGACGAGCCCACAAATGCAAAATAAAACTCTTTAAAAACTTTAGAGTAATGCTTCATTTTCAACTTTCTTGTCCAACTCCATCCAACTTTGTATATGTGACTTTTTTTGTTTTTGTTTTTTAAAAAGTTTGTTTTTGCATTTGTGGGCTCATTATTGTTCACATATACAAAGTTGGATGGAGTTAGATAAGAAAATTAGAAATGTAGTATTACTCAAAACTTTGTATATGGGATCCATCTTTGTTCACATATACAAAGTTTGATAGAGTTAGATAAAAAAATTTGACATGTAATATTACTCTAATTTTTAACACATGGCGCTTACATGGCCTTGTGACGTGGCAATTGATTAAGTGGCATTAATGGGAGCTATATGACATGGCAAATGGGTTGCTATATGACATGGCAAATGGGTTATGACTTGCATTACAATAATTTTGTTAGAGAAATGCTTATTGTCCAATTTTTTTTCTCAAATTTTGTCTAGCTTTGCATATGTAGCTTTTTTTTTTTTAAAATAGTTTCATTTTACATTTGTGAGGCTCATATTTGTCCACATATGTAAAGTTAAAGAAAAAAATTGGACAACAAGCATTTTTCATCCTGTTAATACCATATAATTAGTTTTCAATAGGAGTGGATTGTGGAATTTAGCATTTTAAGTAATAAGTAATTCTAAAAGTTTCTCTCATGTCTCAGAAAAATAGGATGCCTTTTAAAATTACTATTTAATCAAAATTCAATAATGATCAATCACAAATTTAATGATAATTTTAAAAGTTACATCATTCATGAAAAGACACAAATAGAATTTTAACATTACTCCTTAGATAATAAATTAAAAATGCACAAAAACCCAAGTATTGAACTTAGGGCATGTTTGGCAAGGGAGAGGAGAGTACTGTAGCTAGATTTAGATTTTTCCAAAAAAAAAAAAATTTCTACTTTTTATATCACATCAACTACTTTTAAACAACTTTTTTTACTTTTTATATCACATCAAATATTTTTTATTATCATTCAAATAAAATACTTACTAAAAAACAAAAAATTTCATTTTTCCATACAAAAAATTTACAACATTCCTTTTACTTTATATCACATTAAAAGTCAACAATCTCTTAACCTCCGATCCTCTCATTTGTCAAACATCTCCTAAATTTCTTTACTTACCAACAAAAAAAAAAAAAAACTTAAATTTTTCCAATAATTAATTATGTGACTTTCGGCCAAAAAGCTGCTGCTCGTACATAAGAGTACTCTCATGAGTCCTGTGATGCAGGCTATTTGCTCTGTTCATGCAAAAAAATGTTGCTTATTAGTTTGAGGAATGCTGGAGGTCATGCTGGGATCCCTCCAGCATTCCTCTATTAGTTTAGCAATCATTTTTTTTTCTTTGAATAGTATTTAACTTTTGTTCAAAATTATTATCAAATATTTGTTTTTCTTAAAAAAAAAAAAAAAAATCAATTTTATTTTATATCACATTAATAACTTTTTATTAACTATTACTATTTAAAAAAAAAATAACTACACAACTCTTTATCAAAGGACATCTTAACTCCTTTATCAAATATTTTTCGTGCAGACAAAAGAGAAATAGTCTTTCATGATTTGCAGTACATATCATGGTTTGCAACACACATCAAGAGTGAGGTAAACGAAACAGTTTACTATTTAGAGAAAGCAGCTTCAATAGCCCCATTTTTATTCAAAGTTTCCTCGTAATTTTAATTCAAGAATAAAATTTCATCTAAAAAAAAAGGTTGAAAGGCTAATGCAAGGGAAGCTGGTCGCTAGAACGTGGTCTGAATCTAATCACACAAGGAAGTAGGTGGTGGAAGACTAATAGGTTTGACCCTGAAAAATGTCAGACTCTTCCATGACCCTAACTTGAAGAATGATTGAAAATTAAATTTATTAATTTAATACTTATGTTTTATTACTTTATTCTAATCATGACATTACTTCCTAGGAAAGTCACTTTCGCAAGGCATATTTTTTGGAGTATAGTTGAATCATTGGAATCGGATAAAATATTGAAATAGTTCTTAATGTTAGAGGGAAGTTTCAATTTTTTTTTTTTTAAATTATCTTAAAAGTGATGTAATTTTTAAAATTATCATTAAACTTGTAATAATTGATTATTGAATTTTTATCCAATATTAATTTTAAAAATTACATTAATTTTGAGAGGATTCAAAAAAAACTTAGGTCTTTGTTGGAGTTTTTTTATAATTACTTATAAAGCTCAGTCTCACATAATAAGAAATCAATGTGAAACTTAATACCTATAAATGTCTTTATAAACATATACTTTGTATGAACTACTAGTCTTTCCAATTGGGACTGAGGAATGACATTATTTTTCACATTTATTTCACATCGGCTAATACGAAGTGGTTTAAGTAGCTTTTCATGTCAGCCACTTAAAAAAAAAAAAACTTAAAACACATTGGGAACGTTTGGGAAAGGATGAGATTATACTGTAGAGGACTTTGATTTTTCCAAAAAAAATATATTCTCACTTTTTAGATCACATCAACTACTTTTTAACTACTTTTTTTACTTTTAATATCACATCAAACATTTTTTATTATCATTTTAATAAAATACTCACTAAAAAATAAAAATTTTCACTTTTCCATACAAAAAATTTACAACATTCCTTCTACTTTATATCACATCAAAAGTTAATAATTCCCTAACTCACAATCCCCTCCTTTGCCAAACACTCCTATTATATAAATTGGTGTGAAATAAATGTGATAAATAAGTGTGAAGTAGCGTAATTACTTTAAAACTAAGATGGTGGAGAGATGCAGATGCATGCATGTGATGTATAGGCAATCCAACCACTCCGTTTTATGTTTTATATATATCTACTTGCGCCTATAAAATGTACTACAACTCATGGCTTGCTAATCGAACGAATGCCATATATGAGGATGAAGACTCCAATAATTATGAGCACCATCTTTCTCTTTTCTCTCATTTACTTGCTTCATGTGCACCATCTGGGAACTCCCACTAGTTCAATTTTGGAGGAAGCAAAACTTAGACAAGGTAATGTAGCGGGACTCTCTATCTATGGGAATATATTGTTCATCACCTTTCTTTTTTTCTTTCTTCTTTGTTGGAAAGCAAAACTTAGACCAATAAGCAGGAGCTTGAGCTCAAACGAAGCCATTGATATTGATCACCATTTTTGTGTTTTCACCAAATTAAGATGGTACCGAAAGATAAATGCGAGCTTATTTCTTTTAATTGCGGTTCCTATTCTCATTAATATTCAGGTATCTATATGTTTGTTGACGTTTTTATTTTTTTCTTCTCAACATAAATACATTTATAAACAACTCAAAATACAAATCACTATTTGAAATAGAGAAACAGTTTTACTTTTATAATACATCAAACCATATTTTCAAACCAAAAAGAAAAAATACTCCCAAAACACATTATCAAACATATACCCAATACTTGGCCTCTCATTTACTATCTATATATTTTAAGGCAATATTTGCCTTTACGTATCTAACCATATAAAGGAGACGGAAAGCGCATGCAAATATGCAATTGTTTCTTCTAATATGTCCTTTTTGTGTACTGCAGAGTCGCTAAGAACTAGCTTGTTTGTGAAGATTGATTATAATAGCAGACCACCGCCAATGCCAGAACCATCACCTCAGAACTCACCTTCCAAAGATCTGTACTTATCCGATGAGACTCTTCCAAATCCGTACGCTGCTTCAGCCTAAATGGTCACTATAAGGGTAATGTTACACACGTCAAAAAAATGAAAGTGAAAATATGTGTAACATTACTTAATTATTATATGTAAAAATAGTGTATTTCATTGTAATTTTGTAATTTTTTTTCTTCTTCTTCTTCGTGTAATGGGTTATCGCACGAGACTGTCGTGTACTTGACAGGAATCATCAGTGGATTTCCTTTATTGCTCCCTAGGAGCTATGGAGGACAAACCATTGAGGTCCAAGAACTGAATGTACGTGTAATAAGAAAATCTTATTTATGATTGTGTTTAAGTCCCTAAGAGACAATGTGTTTAATACCTCAAATGTTATCACATGTGATGTGCAATGAATCATAAGATGAAGGAATTCGGCTTTTATGCTGTAGTTTTTATAAATGTAATAAACGGTTGTGATTGATTTTTATTCTTTCAACTGCTTAAATTTTGTTGAGTTCCTTTTAACCCAAATGTCAGTGTTTTTAAAATTCAAGTTGTCTTAAAACAAACGTTTGAGGAAGTTTTTCCATCAGCCACAATACGGAAACCAAAAAAAAAAAAACAATTCAGCACCGAGAAACTGTAAAAAAAAAAAAATGTTTGGATTTTGAGAAAGCACCGTAAAGGAAAAGAAAGAGAGACATTTCTCTTTTTGCTCATTTGGGTTGCCATGTTGTTGTGAATGTGAAGCGAATTGGTTCGAAGAAAATGCTCAATTGCTACTTTTTTTTTTCTTACTTCGTGGATTATTCAGCATCGAGAAATTGTCTTTTTAAAAAATCTGTTTGGATGCTGAGAAAGCGCTGGAAAGGAAAAGAAAGAGAGACCTTTCTCTTTTTGCTCATAGGTCACCATGTTGTTATGAATGTGAAGCGAATTAATTGGATCCAAAAAAATGTTCAACTGCTGCTTAATTCTCTTTCTTCTTACTTCGTAGATTCTTTTTTATTTGGTCTGGGAAACTCAAGAAAGAAAGTGAAAGAAGAAGTGGTGACGCCCACAAATGGCGTCAACAAAAAAACTCTCTCAAACGTTTGTTTTAAGACAACTTGAGTTTTAAAAATATTGACATTTGAGTTAAAAAGAATCCAAACAAATTTAAGCCATTAAAAGAATAAAAATCAATCACAACCGTATATTACATTTACAACATATGTGCTGTAATTTAAACTACTACACTGAAGTTGGATCCAAGTTGAAGTTGATGAGTTGACGAAATCTATACCAATTTATTTGAAGATAATGATTAGATGATCCTTAAACTCTTAGAGGATCTTTCATTATTATAATTGTGTAATAAGAAAATCTTATTAATGATTTTTTTTTAAGTGACATTCAAGTGTCTCTTTATTTGAAGACGAGGGATTTAAGTTTTAATCATGAGGATGAGCTGAAAAAAAAAAAAAAAAAAAAAATCATGAGGATGAGTTGCTTTCAACGGAAGGGGTCTATATGGTACAAAATATGAAGATTCATTTTTATCCTTCGTTAAATTTTCTTATTTTTTACATAATTTTAGAGTATTAGGTTTAGCATTTTATTTCCTCAATTGTTAAATCACCGGCCGGTTGCCCAAAAATCTTAACATTTTAAGAAATAATAAATTTAATAATTTAATTAATATTTTAATATTAATACCTCTTACATGTAAGTTTAAATTCTTTCTCGATAAATGAAATTCAATAAATAAAATATTTATTTAAAATAAGAGATTAATTACAAAAATAAAATTCAAAGTAAGGACCTCTACTATACTATAATGGTTAAGCGGTAATTTTAACATAATATTATATTAGAGATTTTGAGTTCAAACTTTATATCTATAATTTATTTCTTATTTTTAATTAAGAGAGACCCTACAATACGGATGGTCTGTAAAATAAGGATTTTACAGCCTCCAATCACATTTTGACACCTCAACTAAAACACCAAATCTCACCAATACACTCTACACATGACTACACTGGATTATACCACTGCTCAACCCCATAAACCACCAGATCCACTACCTCCACCGTCCCTAACTCAGGCGCCACCGTCCCTGACTCCGCCGCCGCCGTCCCCGTCTCCGACCCTGTGCTGCGGCCTGTTCTGGCCGCAGCACGCGGCTAGAACAGGCAGTGCGCTGGCCTAATTTGGCCACAGCGTGCGTTGCGGCCAGACGAGGCCGGCACTACTGTGGCCAGATCTGGCTGCAGCGCGTAGCGCACGCGGCCGAAACGGGCTGTGCACTGGCCTGATCTGGCCACAGCAGCACTGCAACTAGACGAGGCCAGCGCTACTGTGGCCAGATCCGACCACGTGTGCCGCGCGCTGCGGCCAGACGAGGCCGGTGTTACTATGGCCAGACAAGGCCAGCGCTGCTGTGGCCAGAACAAGCTGCAGCGCAGGGTCGGAGACGGTGACGGCGATCTCTGAGTCGGGGACGGCGGCGGCTAAGTGGATCCGGTGAACAGCGGCAGCAGAGGTAGTTGATCCGGTGGTTTATAAGGTTGAGCAGAAGCATGATGTAGTGTATTCATGTTTAGAGTGTATTTGGTGAGATTTAGTGTTTTAATTGAGGTGTCCAAATGTGATTGGAGGCTGTAAAAAATCCTTGTTTTATAGCCCATCGGATTAAAGTTTTTCTCTAAAAGTTTACACGGGAATGTTAATAATTTTTTTATTTTTGTTTTTTTGTAAGTAGGAATATTAATCATTGACTGCCACTTTAGTGTGTCGGACCTGTGAAATTGACATTCTAGGTGAGATCGATGCACCCACATGACACATGGCTTGATTGGAAAGCGACGAAGGGTTGACGGCAATTTTTAGTAGCACTCTCAATATGATCGGTTAGGACAATATTAAGCACTAAAAATTTAAAGCTTGGAGTTCAGTAGAATTTTAGGACATGAAAGGCAAATACGTTGATGGCAACATGACAGCCTTAATTCGCTGACAAATGAAACAGACAAAAATAAATAAAAGGCACCCACAGCTTCTTTACTTTTTTCTTCTTTTTTTTTGGCCAAAACAGTGGAAACCATGACATTGAATGATAAATGGACTTGTCATGAAAAATTATATTCCATTTTATTATATCAATTTAGAATAGACTTTTTTTTAAAAAAAAAAAATCATTTAATCCATACAAATCAAGATCTTTTGTTAGCATTTACACTGTAATGTAATGCCTTTCACATCAGGATCATTTGTAAAAAAAGATCCCTACAGGCTACAAATCAGGATCTTTTTTAGCATTATTCTAAAAATAAATAAAAAATTGTCTTCCATACGGTGATAATGGAAATAAATTTGTAAATCCCGCAGGCAGCATGGAACTTTTAGTATATATATGTGAGATAAAACTTCAAGACCTTACACAAGCAACTTTCCCACGATGCATGCATGGTTTTCTCTTCAACGTTAAAGCGTTTTTGGGGTCTTTTGGTAAAGTTCAGTACTGTAGAAGGAGATAATCTGCAACTGCAACTGCAACCACAAAAAGTATGCTTATGCAGGAAGATTATTCTCTGTCAAATAGTTAACCATAACGAGTTGAAAAAAAAAAAGATTTTTTTTTTTTTACAAAATCTGACACTAGTGCCCATGAGAGGTCTTGATCAAATGTTGTCATGTTGCTCTTCATCATGTTCGATCAGTCCTTGATAGAGTTTTCTGATATATAGTTTTCTCCTTAGCCAATTAACTTGCAACGGAAGAACTGGCAAACAAGAGCGTGAATCTCGTGATCTAAAAGAATTGCTTTTGCATGGGGAAATCAAGTTTGTTTGCAACTCTTATTGAACTTATATACTTACCACAACTAATTAAATAAAAACTTCTTATTCAATTTCCAGGCAAAGATGTTTATATTTCATAAGTTTCTTTGAGTATCATTATTCATTAAAGAAATTAACTCTAAGAGCTTTAAATAGATGATTTATTTTTTATTTTTTATTTTTTTTTCAGATTGGTTGGCAGAAATTGAACCAGAAAAATGTGATTCAGTCTTTGGCTATGATATGTCACCAAAAAGGCACAGGAAGTATTTGGAAGTTTTCGTTTGTAGAAGTTTTCGTTTTCACGACAGACTATTCTATTTTGTATTTTTCATTACTTTTTCTTATTGATCATAACACAAAAGAACGTAACAAGATCATCTCCCCTCCCACCCCAAAATATTCATTAGGATTTCATTAAACCCTTCATTTTTGTAGAAAAGAGTCAATCTCCTGAGATTTTCTGACAGCAGATCAATTCTGACAATAACCATTCATTTTAGTGATTTACTTTGAAAATTGATGCCTATTTTATTTAGTTTTCGGACTAAGCACATTGTTATGTTTTATTTAAACCATTTTGGCCAATTATCTTAAGATACTCCAAATACCATTGTTATAATTTTAGTTTAATACATCTTTAGTTAACATATAGCTCTAATTCAAGTGGTCAACACATTAAGATCAGCTTTAAGAATATGACACTCAGAATTTGCTCAGAATGGCTACTAGGGTTTAGGAAAGACTAAATGCAAGCAGAAGATAGGCAATCATGTCCATCTTCCTGTTTACCCAAGATTCTTTAAAACTCAATAAGAACAAGATTATCATACAAACAAAGCACCGCCAATTATGTTAGTTAAGTTTTGAAAAATTTAATAAATGAGAAAGAAAAAGCCAATTCTACAATTCAGAATATATGACTGACATAAAGGTCCTTTATATTTACAACTTACAGGTAAACTTTAAAGAAAAAAAAAAAAGAAGCCAAAATCATGTACATGGTTTTACCAACAATGAATCTGCATTCGTTGGTGAACTACGTAGTAAGAGACCTATAATACCAATAATATAAACCTTTAGTAGTAGTAGTAAGTGATACACCTTTTAGTAATTTTTTTTTTAAAAAAAAGACTTTTCAGTATTCTGGGCTTTGAAGATTTTGTTCTACATCTACCCGATCGAGCACCGGTTGGATAATGGAATCATACCTGAAACTGATATGTTAGAATCTGGGCATACAACCTAAACAAGGCATGTAATAAAAACATATCATATATTAACCTGAGCATTGTCTGTTTTTAATTTCTGGAGCTCATCTTGGGCACATATGAGCCTGCATGTAACGAACAAAGGTTCAAGTAATGTTAGCATGAGGATAATTTAATCACTAATTCTACCTGCGGTATATCAATGTTAATACCTCCACTGCAACTCAGTTATATCATGAAGCAACTCCTTCTCCCTATCATGTGCCGCTTCAAGCTGCAATCAGACATAAACGCCCTTCACTTTAAGTAACATAGCAAAATATCTAAGTCGAGTCATTCATGCAAAGCTTCAAGTTCTGAGCTCCAATTAAGGAATTAAAAAACTGTATCGTCAAAACTAAAGTACAATATCTCGCCAAAACTTTATACAAATTTCTTGGGTTGGGTTAATGGGGGTTGGAATGTTCAAGCCAAGGTGTTCCTATGTATCAGCTTTATACAAAATTGAAATCCTTGAAAGGAGTTTTGAAGAAAAAGAATGTGGAATGTTATGGTGATATTCAGCATAAAGTTTTGCAAGCTCGGGTTCGTCTGTAATTGGCGCAGCAGGCAGTGCTTTCAGCTTTTGGAAGTTCTGAATGTGTTAAAAGAGTGCTTACATGAGTATGTGTTCATTGCCAAGGCTGAGGAGGCTTTTTTAAAGCAAAAAGCTAGAAATCAGTGGTTGCAATTGGGAGATCAAAATAACTCCTATTTTCATAGGATGCTAAAAGCTAAAATTTTTCGAAATACCATAACTCATTTATGGGATGAGAATGGCCAGAAGATGGAAGAGGTGGAGAGAATTTAGGAGGTAGATGTTAATTTTTATAAGTTACTAGGGTTGAGTCAGATGTATTTTGATGAAACAAAAGTTGTTTAAGGCAACTTGTTAATAAGAAAATCACAGCAGAGCAGGTTGCGGGCTTGGAGAATGAGTTATCAAATGAAGAAATTATGACTTTATTTGATATGAAGAACAACAATGCTCCAGGGCCTGATGTACACTTTTGATTTCTTCAAATATCCCTCGCCAGTAGTGGGAAAGGATGTGGTAGCAGCTATAAAGTCTTTTTTTGTCTCGGGTAAGTTGTTTGAGGGAAGTAAATGCTACGACTATCACGTTGGCTAGCAATTCAAAATTGTTTAACTACGGGTAATGGATTGGTGAAATGGGGATACGAAGGGAAAGTCTGTTGTGTGTTTTGTCGTAGTGGAGTTGAAAGTAATGAGCATTTGTTCTTCAAGTGTAGCTACAGTAGGAGGATTTGGAAAGAAGGCATGAGTAGATGCAATGTGCTCAATCCCCCAGTTGATTGGGATGAAGTGGTGAAGCTTGGAATGCGGAAGTGGAATAAGAAGTCCCTAAATGCTAATATATGTAGACTGGTTCTAAGTTACACAGTTTATAACATCTGGCGGAATTGAAATGAGTTAAGCATGGTAATCATCCCAAACCAGAGGAGCATATTTTGCAGAAAATCTTTTGGGAGGTCAGAACAAGTGTTGGGGAAAGGAAGGTTTAAAAAGACTCTTGATAATGTAGTAATCTGTCATCATTGGAGTATAAAAGCAAAGGTGTTGGTTTAAGCTTCTAGTTGGTGTTGTGTGTTTTTTTGAGTTATGCAGTTTTAGCTGGTTTCTGCAGAATTGGGCAATTGAGAGCTGATAGAGATTTCTACTGATAATTGCTAGACTTTGTTTGTTTGTCTGTTTCTGTTGCTGTTTTGTAATTTTGATTGGTGTTGTTTGAGGCTTAGTGGAGAAGTTGTTAGTTGGTTCGTGATATTGTCTGTAGTATCTTGTTTGTTCAGCTGTTATGCTGAATGTGTATTTGTTTTAGTTGTTAATGAAAAGCTTATTCATTAAAAAAAAAAAAAAAATCTCGTCAAAACTAGCGCTTTCCTTGGGTCGTTAGAATGAAGGCCATGGATATATTGATCAGTCTCTCTTTTATAACGAGATATTGTGCTTTAGTTTTGACGATACAGTTTTTTAATCCATATAAAGAAACAATTGGACTTTCATGTATAAAAGTGGATATACGGATATAAAGGAACAATTGGACTTTCATTCGTGTGATGTTTCCTATGAATGGCCTCCAATTCATTTTTCTACGGTCATTATTTTATTGGATAGCCGCATGTGGCAGTAACTATTTTTTCCTCTTTCTTGGATTTCAGTGATCTCTTAAACTTCAGGAGAACCTCTTGTATCATCCAGTATGCATGAGGAAGGATATTGAGGGGTTTTAACAAGGACTTTCGAGTAGAGCCAAGTCCTAAAGCTACTCATCATGGATATGAATTTAGGATTCCAAGCTAAAATGACTTTTGATATTCAAATCCTTTTATATGCATATAGACATTTATGCTACATTATCCATGCATTTTTAATTATATTAGAATGAATCCTATCCAGAAGTTTATCGTAAGTTAATCATTTTTTATTCATTTGTTTGTCATCATTTTCAGTTGTATCTTTTCCATCAAACTTCTGTTGAAAGATTACATGAATGTAATTAGGGGCAGAACTAGAATTTTAGGTGAAGGGGGGAGGGGGGGTAAAAATAAGTTTTGGGGGGCCCATCTCATAAAAAAACATAAAATTTATAGGAAATTTTAAAAATATTAGGAAATTTTTTAAAATTTTAGAGGGGCTACTGCCCCAAGGCCATGGGTGGTTCCGCCTCTGAATATAATGTATTTAATCAAATAATATACTTGTTAGCCTACCAAAAAAAAGATCTAAATATTTTACCTTCTATCCTCAACTTTTTACTAATTTTATTTCGATCATTCTTTCCGTGAAGCATGTTCTCATGCATTGCATGGCTTACACACCAATTTGACAGTATTGAACAAATATCAAGTTGCAGTTTTGCAGATGGTTAAACTTTGATTATCCTTAAATAATGGAAATTTTAACCTTAGTATTATAACTTATCCTAACAACAAGAAACACTATAAAGAAATCCAAGAGCGCAACCAACTGACGAGAACCATGCACTTTATAAGTTTAGACTATTAGTGATTCAAAATACTTGCCAAATACTAGTTCAAACATTCAATGTGCTTATCTTGAATGTAGATGCATTAACTCATATTTTTCAGATTAGTTAAGTTCTGTAACATGATGTGGAAAAACCAGGTAACATTTTGCTTATATATACTGCTCTTAAACCAAGCTGATTGCAGTAGATGTATATCATAATGTTTTAAATTGGTGTGCTCTTGAGCAGCATATTATAAGATTCTATTATCTATATGTAAGAAGATTTGGCATGCGTGTGTGCAAATGTTGGGACTTTCATGATGATTTGTTTGAGTGAAAGCACAGGAATAAAACCCCATATATCATTACATACCAAAGATTTCTCCATTGCAGCGATATGTGCCAGCAAGTCTCCTCTATTGACCGCAAGGTCGGCTGCAGTGTGAGAGGGAAAATTAATTTAACATTATGCAATATTTATGGAATTTCAAATGTTCAAACTGAAGGGTCAGTTAATGCCTAAACCTGTAGAGTCACCAGCAGCAATGTGCTTCATTAAACTTAAAATACTCTCCTGTTGAAAACAAGATGACAAATAAAGAAACTTTAATCATAATTAGAATGTAAAATAAAACTATAAGGCTATAAACATACCCTTTGAACAATATTTGTCTGCAAAACAGAATGCAACACTGGGAAAAAAGAATAGCCAGCAGATGATGTAGCATCAGAAGGAGATGGTATAGGCGACAGTACAGGTGATGGTAGAGGAATTGCAGGTTGCGAGGTAATCACCTACATTACCCATTACAGTAAGAGATTCAATAAAATATGATATAAACACATTTTTCTATCTCTGGGGCATATCATGTGCAAACTGTTAGCTAAATATAGTTCAAAAGGGATATAAGGCCTCCATAGTCAATGACCTACACTAAACTCTCTTCTTTCACATCCAAAAAGATTTTGTTTGGGTCTGAAATCACCAAAATTAGCTTTTAATACGTATTCCAGTTCGTATATCTATATAAAAAGGTGAAAAGCTACATCCTTGGAAAACAGTTCCAAACCTTAAAATTTACCAGAAACCTTTCACCATATTGACCTAAGGAATCCAGGAAAAATCTAGCATAATTTGAAAGAAAAACTCGACTTACTGAATTTGAAATCCCCACGTTTACTTTTAACAAAATATGATTTAGAGCATGTTTGGGATTGTGTTCGAAAATAAAGCTTTTAAAGTCAAAAAAAACATTTTAGAAAAAATTTCATTTTTAAGCTTTTTCCAAAAGTGCATTTTGGCTTTTTTTAGAGTAAAAATGTCAAAAAAGTACTTTTAAAGTTTTTTATCAAACATATTAGCTTTTAGTTTAGCACAGTTTTTTGGGTACTAAAAGTACTTTCTAAACTTCCTAATGCAATCCCAAATAGGCTCTTACTATCAACACCTAAAATTCAAACCTTGGACATAACTACATAAGTCCAGAATTGACATGAAAATGATGTACCTCATCTGTCAGGACCCAATTCAAAACATCTTTGCCATTAAAAAAACTACAACCATCAAAATATCCTGGATATTGGAATGCAAAAATAGGATCTATAGAATGGGTGCGAAAATGCTGTTTTGGGTCACAATTTGATACAAAGACATTGAAACCAACACTCTAACAATGCCAAGAAAAGTTTCCCTCCCTCCTTTCCCCGTCCCCAACAAACCCCGACAAAAAGATGTCACAAATTGACACAAGTGATTAAAAGAACAAGCTAATTAAGCCAGCTCAAATGGCACCTCCTCTTCATATAGTTATATTGGGTGGAGGATGTGATAGTGGATTTGAAACCCATTGGGGGCTATTACTAATAGTAATAATTATTATTTTGAAAAAAATTTAAAAAAAAAAAAAAAGGAGAGAATTGTTAGAATATAATTAAATGATTAAATTCACAATTTTCTATCAGAATAATCTATTGGGATAACTAGTGATTTAACATATTATCATGACAAAAGTTTTAAGTTCGAACTATGACTCTACAGTTTATCTCCAATTCATTAATATTTCATATGTTAGGTCACACTTGTTGAAGGTGAATTTGAACTCACTTGTAAGAAAGAGTGTTAAAAAATATTTAATTAAATTATTAAATTCACAATTTCTTATCAGTTTAAGCTTTTGAATAAACAAAAAGCACATAGAAGTTAAGTTTATTCACTCGCTAAGCAGCTCGAGCCTAAGCATTAGAAAAGAAAGATGAAGTTGTACTGAGTGCAGAAAGGAAAGGAAGATCTCTCAGGATATCAATGAAAACAGGTATAAGGTTACGCTTCTCTCTTTCATTTCAGATAAAAGGAGGTGTTGCTTGTTCTCAAAGCTACAGGTAGATTACAAGTGTCTCCTTGAAAATCTGGTGAAGAATTTCACTGCCAAAACATGAGACAGCACCAGGTTAACCCAAATTAGGTATCTTGAACTAAAATTTTTTTTTTTTTGATGAGTAAGAGAAAATATATAAAAAATGAACTAAAAATTTATAGATGCACTAGCTCATTTGTGTGTCAAGTCCAATATGTGTTTTTATCATAAATGAAATTCTTTTTGAAAGGTAAATACAACTCAAGAATCTACTTAGAATTTAACTTGTTCTCATCCTCCATTATTTATATATGGGGAAAGGAGACGTCATTTGGTCCAAGGACCACTATATGCATTGGCATAAAAGCCCTAACTTTGTGGTTTCCTCTTTCAACATGGCGAAGGAGGCTCTGATAAAGAAACATAATAGAGGAGGGAGTGTTTGTAATGTAAAGATATTGATAAATTATAGCAATACAAGGTACCTACATGCAACTTTAAGCGGGAAAAAAAGCCAAATATTAATGATAAAAGTCAAGATAAATGGATACTTTGAACCAATAACTCTTAGCAGTTTTCCTGGAAGCAATGACCAATTGACAAGAATGTGAAAAATTAATGAGTGACCAGTAATTGTATATGGACTGTGTTATGCAGGAATAATATGCGTCTTTCTCTCTCTCCTGCTCTGATGGTGAGTGTGTGCACGAGAAAGAGAGAGAGAGAGAGAGAAACTATTGACCTGTCCTCTTTAAGACTAGAAATAAATTTATTAAACTTATTACAGTTCAGATTGATTAGTTATTCATGCAACTCAACTGAACCATAACATAGACAAGCAAAGAAAGGCCCATGGTCTTAGCTCAAGTGGCAAAAGGGTAGGGTGGGTAGAGGTAGGTCCTAGGTTTGAATCTTGTGCAGAGGGAGAGACAGGCACAAGAGGAAATATAACTGTACTTTAGCACAATCAACCCAGCCTAACCTGACTTAAAAAAATAAAAAAATAAAAAAAGCCCAGCCTAACCTGCATACTGTGACTCTTTTGAAGTACAGGAGATGGGACCACCTGAAAGAGGGGGGGAAAATCAGCCTCACAAAAAAGGAATATCAGATCTGGAATAGTAAAAATACCTTTTCGAAATCAACATTCTCAGATGTAACTTTGAAACGCCCTTTCTGCTGAACAACTGGTGCCTTTGCTTTCTCATCAAGTTCATCACTGTTTGCTGCAAGAATAATTTGAGTAAATAAACATGCAGATATTGCCTTGCCAGAAAATGAGAGTAAAGTGATAACAAAAAAAAAAAACGATCACATCTAAATCCAAAAGATTGTTTCTGTATGGAAATAACAATCAAGAGAAGCAAAATATGAAGAAACTTTTAGCACTGCCTGATGATTTGGATGCTCTAGAAGCAACTTCAGAGAGAACATCATCTGTTGCTAGTATAACTGTTGCTGCATTGCAATTTGCAGTGTTCTGGGACTGATTTTGCAACCTATCACTGAAAATTCCATTAAATTTAAATGAGTACTTACAGAAGAGTAAACTGCGGTAGACACCACATACAATGATTAGTAAGTCAATGCTGTAGTCATTTGCTTTTTCTTGTAAAAAAAAAAAAGGGTAAAGTAAATTCATTGCTACAATCATAAGAGGACTTCTATTCGAGCTGCCAACAGACTCAAATGGAGAATAATTAACACTAATGCCAGTTAAACAATGCATCTAAATACATCTAAAAACAAACACATAATTGCAAACTAGATACAATAATATAGCTTCCATTTAGCGAATAGGTTGAGCCTCAGACCTGCCTCTCTTATAGTGAGATTGGTAGCAGTAGGGTATGAGAGCTGATAGTAGGTAAACATACTCATACTAACGTTTATTCTTTCAGGACTTGTTTACTGGAAAAATCTAGTAATCAAGAGGATGAAGCAGTTTCGATTCATTTCTAATATTAATTGCTGAAATGATTGTATTCTAGTTGTTAAAAATGAAAATGTAGAAAACCTAGAACTATAAAATATTCTCAGCTTCCAGAGTAACTGAACTTGAAGTTCAACATTGTATGAACGTTGACGTAAAACGCCCATGGTCATGCCATTAAATTGTATTCTCCTTCTATGAACACTTCGGTTGGGATGAGCTGTGATAATGCCAAGTCAGAATGATAGGAGACCTATGAAAGGTATTGGCTAGTTTTACCTATCAGATCGGAAGTTGATACCATACCCATTTTCATCTTGAAACTTCAGACCAAACAAGATTTGTATTTTTGAGCTTTTGGAAAATTCTACTTTACTTTAATTCGTACTTTTAGCACTTGATTGGAAAATACCAAGTTAGGCGTGATCTCATTTCTAGGATTTTGTGAAATGACATATTATACTCTTTCTCATCATTTAATGTCAGGTTATGACTTACCCTTCAAGCTTTTCAGTCATCCATTGTTCCGAGGTTAATGCAAATAAAATACTTGATCTTTCATCCAAACAAAAATAAAATAAGGAAATATAAAGAATATATCAAAATTTCATAACGCAATCAAACCAATACTTAAATAACAACTTAATATAAATACAGAGGGTACAAAGCACAAACTAGATAATATACATATAGGTGAGTTGAGTTTGTGCTAGATGAAATCATTAACATGCAGGCAGTTAATGGTGACTTCATAGAAAACCTGATAATATACTTTAGCAGCAAATACACAAGTAATTATAAAAAAGAAAAAAGAAAAAAAAAAGCCAGTAGGTTCGTATTGGCTATGGAGTCTGGAAAATGAGAAGGTGCAGTCTTACATTTTCCCCTATTACAATAATGGATAAGATGGTAATCGCAAACTACAAGAAGCCAACTGTTTCATTATGCAAAAATTCCCATGATTATGTAGATTAAGAGCCAAACCTCTCCCCTTTAATAGGTGGAACAGTAACTTCTGGTAACATTGTGCTGGCTGATGAACTTCCCTTTCCCTGATAAGAGGGAATGGCCATACCCTCCGATATTTTCCCATTGCTCTCCAGATTAGGCTTTTCACCTAAAAAACTTTCAGCATGATCATCATGACGAGGGGAAGAATTCCATGAGCTTGCAATGCTAGATTCATCATCAGATTTGTAAATTTTGACTCTGGAAAGTGAAAAACATGACTAATTTAGGCCAACTTAAGCATCATCATAACTGAAAGGTCTGGCTATGGCATTCGATTCAAAGAAGAGAAACGAAACTTGCTAGGTACAAGCAGCACTCTTTGTATTTTTAGAGGATTTCTCACAATTAAAAAATTAATAAAGTTAGCAAGCAACATCATACAGTAGTAATGCTGTAAAACACCATTTCTGATAACATACTTGGCTTCATTTATAGTTGAGTAGACTAGTGGAAGAGGCGTTGGTTGATTCTGCATCAAATAATTTTCTCCCTATGAAACACTTGATCAGGACCACAAAGAAACTTCCACAAGAAAATTAAATTTTTTTTTAAAAAAAAAAAAAACCTAAAAGCAGAGTGTGTTAACACACACACACACACACATATATATAACCTTCAAAAACAGTATTTTGAAACATGAAATATGTCCAACTAAGTAAATGATACTTGGAACATACAATATCCGCAACTTGGCAAGCGTTTTGGAACTGTGATTTCTTTTCAAGCGCATCAACCACAGATAAAGAATTTGAGCTTCCTCCTTGATTATTATCAGTTATGGGGTCATCAATATCCTGGATCTGACAGAATGAGGAACACCATTAAATTTTGTGCGACCTTCAGATATCACTTGATTATCTGACCAAAGAAAAAAGATAGACAGCTGTACCAGGGAAGCCTGAGCCTTCAAATCGTCAAGATTGAAGTTCCAACTACTAATTCCTCGTTTATATTCATTCTACAAATCATTAAAAGAATATATTAAAAGCTAGCTACCTATAACATACAATGATTGTACCAGCATCAAAAAATAAAAACCCTGCTCAGAAGTCTAAGATGTCTGTATACAGACACTAATACAGTCTGGTCATGATACAAATACAGTGAAAACATAAGAGAAAGCAGGATACACATCCACAGAGTAAACATATGAATTATTACCAGCGACAGAAATTAATTATCTGATATCAGAAAAATCTACTATGCAACTAGATGATCTAGACATCCATGCATAACCAAGACATTTCCAAATTAAAGATAAGAAAGTACTAGACATGTAAGTATCTCTGAGCCTACAGTCACCAATATTGTTCTCGATAAGAGCCTACAAGAAAATGCACATAGTTCTCTAAGAACACCTTCATATTAACCTTTTTGTTCTCATGAATGGCATCCCTACACTGTTTATTAAATGCATCACTATCACCTTTGAGGGATCACATGGATATGTAAGAACAAGGGAAAGAAAGTAGATGAAGTTAACTGTTGGAGGATTAGTAAAACATTGGGCTTTGTCTAATGTCGTTCAATTAAAAGCCAATTATATATAAATGGACCCAAAAATTTTATCTTCAACGTGGTTTAGATTATTTAGGTAATCCTCTGATTATTTAAAAGACTCTGGAATAAGTGGTTCAATTCAAACCTTTTGGTGCATAAATGTTTTAATAGTATGTGCCAGAAAACCAACATCTATTGTATATATGGACTTCTGCAGAAATTAAGCGCAATTTGGCTGTGTAGAAGAGAAAGGAAAATATAACTATGTGGGTGTGTGCGTGTATTCCCCAATCATTCTCTGATTCACCTATGGACATCCTAGATCCTCCTCTAGCTATTGTTCCACCCATAGCTAAACTAACAATGCTTATGAACATTCAACGTTTTGCCTTGCCTATGAATAGTGGGAAGTCAAGGGAGCCATCCCTGAATTTTCAATTTCTCCCTCTATTTCCTTACTATAGTATAAGTTACTTACAATTCAATTAAGGGGGCTCTCCTGGAATTCTCTTAAAATCCCAAGAAAATTTTATCTATAACTCATTTGTATGACCAAAGATGTCATTTTTTTTTTTGATAAATAATTTCATTATCATTAATTAAGTGCAAAGGGGCGCAACCCAAATGACCAAAGATATCATTTCACAGCACTTCTACTCTTTTTTGTCCTGTGCCAAGTGTACATCATTAGAATACAAAGTACTCACAAAGATGAATTCCCGCTGTAATACCAAAACTCCCTTTTACTTTCATTTTAATTTGGTCATCAGTTTTTTATTTGTTTCAATAAAAACATAGTGGGATTTCACTTTCAGAAATACCTGCTATCAAGATTGCTTCGTAGCTAGAATATTTGTTGTTTTGTCGTCCATAACATACACCAAAAGCAAAACCTATTTTGATTTTCCATCCTAACCACAAGGGGTTGGCTCAAGTGGTAAGTCACTTGGCCTCAGTGCCTCATGAAGCATTAAGTCTAAGGTTTGACCTCCCTTGAATGCAAACAATTTATTGGGGTCATGCCCGTAAACGAAAACTCAAGCTTTACCCAACCTGTGCAGAGGGGGCTCTTTGCATGTCCCAGAGATCTAGTCAAGCGAAAGCTCCGGATGCCCGGTTATCAAAAAAAAAAAAAATTCATCCTACTTTTATCTTCTCGCCATTATTTTCTATTTTTTATTTTATTAATGTAAATTCCTACATAAATTGAGAAATTGTAAACTTTCTTTGCGAAGTTATTTTGTTAAAAATTTCTTAGAACGGTTGGTCCTAATATCTTTATTTTTACTCTTGTGTGTAGAGAATCATAATACAGAAGGGTTGTTTTCTTACACACAACAGCCCTTTACCATTCCACATACATAGGTGAGAGTTACAATGATTGGGATGAATCTTCTGAGAATGACAGCTTGTAGGGACAGTTGGCTCCTTCTAGAAGAGTGCAAATATTTTAGCCTAGCACTCTAACACTCCCCCTTAAGCTGGAGCATATATATCATATAAGCCCAACTTGGAACAAATTAACTCTAACTGATTTCTACATAATGACTTTGTGAAAATATTAGTAAGTTGGTTCTCAGACCTTACAAATGGTGTGGCTATGTCTCCAATCAATATCTTGTCCCGGACAAAATGACAATCAACTTCAATCTGCTTAGTTCTCTCGTGAAACACAAAGTTGGAGGCAATCTTTAGAATAACTTGGTTATCACAAAACAATGGAATAGGAATAGGTATCAAGAAGCCTATCTCCTAAAGAAAGGGTTGTAGCCAAGTCGTTTACTAGCATTATGAGCCATAGCTCTATACTCTGCTTCTGCACTTGATAATGCTACTACATTCTACTTTTTACTCTTCCATGTTACGAGATTTCCTCCCAAAAAGGTACAATATCTCGTAGTGAACCTTCTATTTGAAGATAGCCCTGTCCAATCTACATCAATAAAGCCTTCCACCATGAGATGACCCATTTTTTTATGGTAAATGTACGATAAATCCCTAAGTAAACTCGTGATTTGAAATCACTCACTCACTTTTTAATTTTGGAAATTAGATGCTTGAGTTTTCGATTATTCTAAATAGATCCCTCCGTGAATTTTCCGTCTAAAATTATTGTAGACCATTAGTGATTTTTTTTTTTAATTATGTTATAAATTAAAAAAAAAAAAAAAAAAAAAAAAAAAGATCAAAATCTTAAAATATTAAAATATTAAAATTTAAGAATTTTAAAAATAACTAAAACCAAAAAGTTTACAAATTAATTTTTTAAAAAAATTAAAAAAAAAACACCAAGAGGTGGCTCTACAGCCATATTTGGCCTATGGGGTGGTTCGGTCACCCCCTATTGGCCAAGGGGTGGCTCAACCACCCCCACCCCCCCCCCCTTTTTTAATTTTTTTTAATTAATTTTTTGTTTTAGTTTTTTAAGAGTTTAAGATTTTGATTTTTTAAATTTATAACAGAATTTTAAAAAATATATATAGTATGTTAAAAAAAAAAAAACACTGACGGTTCTATGGTAAATTTAGACAGAAAATTCACAAAGTGATCTATTTAGAATAACTAAAAACTCATGCATCTAATTTCAGATTTAAAAAGTGAGGGAATGATTTCAAATTACGCGTTTACTCAAGAATTTATCAAACATTTACTTTTTTTTTTCTAAACAGTATGCCCTGTCATGGGCTCTCTTCAGGTATTAAACAATACAAAGAGCAACATTCCAATGTTTGAGATTTGGAGCATCTAAGAACTAACTCACCACATTAAGCCATCAAGTATCATTCAAATTATCTTTCTTCAGTACCAGTGTGAATGTTTCACTACATATTCACTAGTAAACAACATTACCTACAAATATTCTTTTTTTTTTTTTTTGGAGAAATTACTGTGACTGACGAGTTAGTAGAACCTAAATCTAAAAGACAAAAGGAAAATGACATTGGACTGATCTGGCATAAATGGGTAATAAGAGAGACCAAGTTTTAGATTACCAAAAAAGTATTGCAACAATTTGAAGCAAATAGTAATGAACTCAGTATGAAAGATTAACAAAACCAAAAACATTGGTTAGCAAAATCATACTGGGCTTAGAGAAAAATTTAGGCTTGAATATAGAACTTTTTGCTCTATTCTTATGGTCTTTGCATGACTGGATGTCTGCTTTTGGTAGCACTACTATTTTTTTCTTTTCTGGACTTTCTTGACCTTGAATTTGAGATTGAATCTTTAGGAGTTGTCATATACACGCTGTTCACCTGAGGCTTCTCCTTTTTGTACTAAAGTTGTTTTAACTAGTGATTAAAAAAAATATAGGGTTCTCGAATAGCAGGTATAATGAACATTCGCAAGTCCAATTTCAGGTGGTGACTGGCAAGAGGCAGAAAGCAACTTTCATGAAGGCAGCAACTCTATGCAACTCTAGTACAGATTTCCTCAAATGCATAGGTCTTTTTGGATACATTTTCTAGCAATTCCTTGTCGATGAGGGCATCCTAATAGTTTTCACAGCTTATGGTTAAAAATACAGTCAGTCCAAATGTTTCCGTTTTAACTAAATACTTCCCAAATAATTAATGTTATATTTTTATATAAGTAAACCCAATGACTCCTGGTCACATAAATTGACAAGTTAATCAAATCGTTCTTCGTATTGATTAACAATCTTAAACATAGCTTAACACAACTGCAAAAGAAAACTTAATAAATTAAAGAAACATCATAACAGACTGATCAGCAATATATCAGCATTTATTCTTCTTGATTTAAGAAAATTCTAACCTGTGAGATTTCCTCCTTCTGCCCATCTGGCATTTTCTTTTGTGCAAGCATATCCTCCTCCTTTCTCTATGATTGAAAAAAGGACGTCACTAATAATAGTACAGATCAAAATAGCACTGAACCACTATGGCCATATCATTAAAAATGATAAGCTAACCTTTAATGCCTTAATGCGATCACCAAGAGCGGGCAGCCCCTCCAAAAGTGTCCGTCCAATATAATCATTTGAACGAGCTTGCTTAAAGAAAGAATGCTTCAACAACTTCTTTGCAGAAGGCCGTTTTGAAGGATCTTTTACCAAGCAACTAGCAATCATCTGCTTAAATGACTGAAGACAAAGAAGAACGATCAGAAAGTGTTGCAACATAACAATGATCAATGGGTGAATTTAACATATCGTTGAGAGAATACCTTAGAAAACTTCCTGTCCCTTTCATAATCAAGGCCAGGGGGTGCATTTTGCAATGTCATAAGCAGTACCTGGCAACAGTAAACTTGCTTTAGGTTCAATGAGCTCCTGGGTGTTTCAGAGAAGATGCTGATAAAACCATGTCACATATAATCTATGCACCTTCATCGGAGGATACTTTGAGAACGGAGCATGGCCATGGGCAAGCTCCAATGCAGTTATACCAAAAGACCAGATATCAGCCCTGCAGGAAAGAAGTGTTGAGCAAACATAACTTGTCTAAGGAGGGGGAAGGGGGGAGGGGTCAAAAACATTAAGAAAACAATGGACACTTGGTCTGACTTGAAGTCATAACCGTGTAGTTGCTCCATAACTTCAGGCGCCATCCTACAAAACAAATATGCAAAATTCTTCATTCTTGAGTTGCATAACAAGAAATAAGACAATGAACCAAGCAGCCATGTGCTGTTTAAACATTCGGTTCAATTTATAATTAACTGAAAATTTTCTACTATTACAAAATATTAATTGATTCAATAAAGATAGTGCTTCAATGTAATGTCAGCAAAGGGTGGCACAACATTATATGGCATTAATATCTTGCACAAGAACATAATTGGGAGCTTGAGGGAATGAGTATATGCAGATAGTATAAGTACATACCAGCAAGGTGTCCCGACAAATGTATTCCTCACACGTTGCCTATCACCTGAATCAAAAAGGTATGCAGAAACACCAAAATCTCCCAGCTTGATTGCACCACGTGCATCAATGAGAATATTCCCAGCCTATGACAATAGTAATATAAGACAATGGCAAGCAAGGTACTAGAAGCAAAATACCAGATGGTAATTACGGAAACAATTATTAATACACTTGTTAACAATATAGCAACTAATTATGCTCTCATGGGAATTAGTTGAGGTAGCAATATGCAATACAAAGAAGTGACCTCCCTCTCTCTAGCCACACAACTTAACATCCCATACAATGTCTTTCAACTTCCACATCCCTCAATTCACCAAAGATACACTCTTGGCCTTATCCTCTTCTCTAATGAGTTCAATGGCATGTTAGTAAGATTGGTCAAAATGTTTTCCCTTCTTATCACGCTAGATATCTGATCTGAGCTTCTTGGACTGCATCTATTAATAATTTTTACATTAATCACCACTATGTTACCATCACGTTGCATTTAACCTAGTTGGTTAACAATGATTCTGCAGGAAAGCTTCATGTTTATCATAAAAGGAAAATTTTTGCATCCAAGCGTCTACAGCTAAATTATTGTTCAAACATATTGTATGCCAGAGCAGGGCTGGTTGCAAGTCATTAAATCCTATCTGGCCTCCAACCCACAATGCGATAGAAAGGAGCATCCCAAACCTGCCCCTACTCTGGCTAAGGGGGTCCCAAACCCAATCCAGTAAGAGTGGACATGGTAGCGATCCAGTTAGAGCAGCCAGCTGCCATTCTTCTTAATGAGAAGTTGAAGGTCCAACCAATTAAACTCAAGATGAGCAAGAGTAAATCTAAGATGGTAGGGGCATGTGCATCACAGATCAATGAGTGCACCTGTAGTAATGTTGGCTGAAGTTAAAGGCACCAAGGATACCCGGGGGAGGGCTAGAATGAGTGGTTCCAAGCCACAAAAAGCTATTCACCTTAATCTCCTTCTCTTGGGTCTAAGAGCAATATCACAGTCCCCACCTACCTGAGCAGAGGCCCAAGGTGAAAAGGCTTGAAAGGGTACCAGAAAGATCACCTTCAAGTCAAATAAAACAGGTAATTACCAGAACCTCTTAACATGCACAATCCACGTATATTAACAAAGGATAATGTAGGCTTGTTGGATTCTTGAAGATAAAAGAGGGGAATGTTTCCTCCAGTACCACAAAATTGATTTACCATGAAATCTACATACTCTTCCAAATGCTATAATTGATATGAGTGCCATTATTGTATAAAGTACAAAGCATTTACAACTATTCAAAGTGAAAGAAAATTTATATAGCTTACTCCCATCAATGCTTTTAAATTAAATTTCTTGATAGCCGTGCATAGATGTTAATCATTATACATCTAGAATGAGTTGGAGTCATTCATATGCTTTCTGAAGATCAACCATATAAAACAGACAAGTATCCCATTAATTACATAAACAAGTTAGTTATAGTTTCTCAAAGAAAGAAAATGAGAAGAGTAAAAAGGCCAATTCATGTCAAGAAATTTAGAGTTAAGCTTTCAGACTCTGCAAATCCTAGTAAAATATAATTAATATTTGTCGTACTTAAACATTACGATCGTTAAAAGTGCTACAAAACTATGGATAAGACATATCATATCAGCAAAAGCAGTATTAGTTCAAAACAGTGGTTGAGCTCCCATACAAGGAAGCCTTATAAACATTTCTAGGGATGCAAAATCAGACAAAGATAAAGAAGTTGGAAACTCAATATGTGAATAACCGAATTCTGATGGAGTATCAACACTCACTTTGACGTCTCGATGTATGTGCCCATGATGATGAAGATAATCCAAACCCTTCAACACTTCACGTAGTATGGTTGCTATAACCACTTCTTCAAAACCATCAGGATATGCAGCCTTCAGTATGTGAAGACAAGATCCCCCAGCCATGTACGGCATGACAACCCACAGATTATGATCAGTGACAAAGGAGCAGTGTGATTTAAGGACATTCGGATGATCCACCAAGATCATTGTTTGTGCTTCACGAGAAACGCTATTCTGTGGAAAGCACAATGAAAGAAAATTTGAAGACAAAATGGCAACCATTATAAGAATAGCAAAAAGAGTTATATGATACAAACCCTGAATTAGACAACATTTCACACCCCCAAATGTAATTCCGGCATTGCGAAAATTGACACAACAAATCTTAAATCTCAAATCAGCTAATGTTGCAATCAAGCTCCCCTACTGAATCAATTATGTAATATCTCAAATGCACTTAATTAAATCAATTCTTTTTCTGTTCTAAAATCTTGAATATACTCAAAATACTTGCCAATCTGGCTATTTATGAATGTAGGAAATTCGAAAAAAAACAATTATCAAAAATACAAACAAAGACACATTGATCGAAAATTCAACAATGCGTTCAAAACATGGATGATACCAGATCGCAATTGCCACGTTCGAAATCGAGAATCTTGATGGCGACGATCTCGTTGAAGGGCTTACAGAGAGCACGCTGCACTGAAGCGCTCACACCCTGCCCGACCTCTTCGTAGAGAGTGTAATTCTCCGGTCCAATCGGATACTTCTTCTTCTCCATCTTCTCCTTCTTCTTACTATTATTATTATTATATTATTATTATTATTAAATCTTTCTGATCTCTCTCAGAAATGCATTCGCGGACGAATGAGGAGATCTAGAAATCGAAAAAAAAATAAATAAAGAAAATAAAAGTGGGTGAATGAATGACCAAAAGAGAAAAGAAGGAAAAAGTTTAGGGAATTAATAAATGGAACGCTGGGCTGTCACATGTAACCAAATAAAACGAAATGAAAGAGATTTGGAAAAAAATGGGAGCATTGATGACGATGGCGATAACGATGACGAGGTTGTTTCTCAACTTTCTTCCTCTATCTCTTTCTCTCTCTCCCTCCGCTCCAACTTTCTCGTGATTTTTTTTTTTTTTTTTTTTTCCCTTTTGGAGGGAGTGAGGCTATCGGATCGCCGCTCGAACTGGCGGGGAAATGGGGAAAGCGTTTGTTTTTGTATGCAAAAATCCCGCCACTTGCTTTCTTTGCAAATTCTGGAGCTTTTTGTTTCGTTTGAGTAACAAACTGCCACGTGATCTACACGTGACAATTTTGTATCTTTTAGCAAGTCGGCACTTCCCATCTCACCATTGAAAATGACAGTGGGCCTCGTGCTATCCGGCCATCATAAACCAAACTCAAATCCATATGACGTTCGATTTTTATCAAACCACATTGATAAACTTGATCACTAGATCACACCCTTACGTGATAGATGGAACAAGATCCTCTCCATTTTAAATTATTAAGATCCACTAAAATCTTCTCCATTTTCTGAAGATCTTTTTTATTACTTATGTTGTCACTTTTTTTTTAAAATGTGGTCGGACAATATACATCTTTAGATGTTGTAAAATTTAATTTGAATCATAAAATAATTTCTAAAATAAATAAATATATCTTTGGTTTTAATACTTATAAATTTTATTTTATTTTTAAGTGTGAATCTTTCGTCATTCATTGATAATAAAAGGACAAAATGTTTTTGCAAGTCATGAGTTTAAGCTACCATATTTGAGAATTACTTAATAACATTCTCTCCTATTCAAATGAAATTAAGAAAACTATTTTAAAATTAATATTTTATTATATTATATTTAACGGTATTGGTGTATATAAAGTTACATTATTTAAAATTTTAAATAACGTGACAACATATTTAATATATATAAAATCTAATCATGGCCATAAAACGGTTCCTCCATTTCACTTAAAAATTAAGAGGATTATGAGGTGCAAATGATTCTGGATTTAAATTCACAACCTTTTATGAGCAAAAAATTTTGATTCACGTGAAACTATATATGTTCACATGACTTAAGATATTTCTAGCGTATGGATGAGGCAGAAATATCTCTTTTGTTTTGTTTGCTTGGTTTGATGAACCCCCCGTAAAACGATTGTGTGAGCCGTGAGGGGATATCATAGAAAGGAGAAGGGCTTGTGACATGATCTTCTTTTTCAATCGAGAATTTTTAGAAACGTAAAATCATGCATGTACCCCATGTTTGCAAGTCATATATTTGACAGCCCAAATTTGTTTGTTTTGCGAAAATAAACGATATACTCTATAATTTTATTTTGTTGATGTGATATACAGTACACTATAATTTTATAGATAAAAAATGTAGCATTGATTGATAATGTCATATTAATAAAGTAAAATAATATTTAAAATATAATGCATAACATTACTTTTTGCTAAAACCTTTATCTTAAAACAAGCCTATTTACTTCATAAAAAATAAATAAATAAATTACGAGTCCATTGCTAATGAGACTTAAGCAGCAAAACCCATCACTTGGTCCGACAGCCAAGCCCAATTATGATAGAAACCTTTTGAGTATGATTTTATCAATTGTTCAAGTTAACGACTTGAGTTGGCAGGTCTCTCAAATTAGTAGAGTCGCAAATTTTGTGACACATAACTTAACTAATGATGCCATTAAACACATCATAGATTAAGTTTGGATGAAATAAATTTAAATTCCTTTATGTATTTGTAATGTTGTTTTATTGGAGGAATCTGCTATATTTTATTGATTAATCAATTAAAGTAATTATAATTTTCAAAAAAATAATTAACGACTTGAGTTATAGTGCCTTAAATAGTCAGTAATATTTGATTGATCATTTTTTATATCTTTGATTTGGTAATAGCTAAAAGTATAAATAAGACATGTTATTCCTTTCCTAAATTATTTCAACAAAACTGATAGATTTTAAGATTGTGTGTCATTTGAGGTTTTTGTTAAAATATAGAAGTTTATAGATGATTTGAGGCTTTCGGTTAACAAAAAGAGTATTAAATTATGTGATAGATTATGTATGTTATGAAAAGAAGAAAAAAATCCATAGATTGATTTCCATCAAATACAAATGCAAATGAGAAAATCCTGATCCATTTAGATGAAAAATGTTTGGGATACCGCAACAGTCTTCTATAGATACCACTCTATAATATTTTGCAACCCTACCGTGATGTCTACACTGCAAAGGATGCTGCTCAAAAAAAAAAAAAACACTGCAAAGGATGAAGGGAGTTAAACAATTGGGCTAGAAAACAAATATCTCTAGTATGGGACGAGATAAGAGTTAATTCTATTTGAATTATTAGTCTTTAATTTCACTGAAAAAAAAAATTAAAATCAGTATTTGTAGTTACATCAAATTGTTATAAGCTTTGTGGAGTTTAAAAGGTATTATCTTGTGGTAATCATAAATGACAAATA
The DNA here is from genome assembly GCA_900184695.1 of Betula pendula. Classification (NCBI taxonomy): domain Eukaryota; kingdom Viridiplantae; phylum Streptophyta; class Magnoliopsida; order Fagales; family Betulaceae; genus Betula; species Betula pendula. The sequence goes on from FXXK01000016.1 coordinate 1,627,066, forward strand.
ACTTTTTATTATAACTTCCGTTTGAAATTTTGACTAAAATCGTTGTCAAACCACCCCAAATTCCAAAACCTTGTGGATGGTTCGGCTACGTCATTTGGCCAATTTGAGGTGGTCTAACCACCTACTATAATTTATTAATTTATTAATTTATTTTTTCTTTTTGTTTTTTGCCTTTTCCTTGTTATATTTATATTTAGTTTTTTTTTGTCTTATCATAGTTTTTTATTACGGAGGACATGTGTCATATTATTATTATTGTTACCACGTGAAGCTTTAAGTCACTTTTTAAATATTGTGGATCTTATTGCAAATTGGTACGACCGCATATACTTATTTTGTATTTCTTTTACTTAATTTTATGTTATAGACAATAAATCCATTTAAATGTGCATTTGTATTCCAATGAAAAACATATAGTGGAATTTGATGAATAAACAATAGTTGAGGTGAGACTCCACCAAACTTCAATATTAACTAGTAAGACTCTGATTCAACTTGGAATCACATCATTGTCAAGAAAACTCTGGTTCAACGTGGTTTTTTATTTTTTATTTTTTCATTTTTTATATCCAACATGCATCAATCTGTCTAAATTTGGGTCATTTGGATGTATATCCCTTATGGTTCGAATTTTGGCCAATTATGTCGAAGCTACACATATTCCGCATACATGATTCTTCTGATTGTATATGTCAAAAATAATTAATGGAAGTTGATAACATTACATGTACCATGCATCTTATATATAGTTGAACGAGGTTGTCCAATTTATGAAATCAATGCCATTATTATCGAAAAAGAAAAAGAAAAATTGACAGAGACTTTAATAAAATTTGTATAGGATTAAAACTTACCCCAAAAAGGAAAAATAATAAATTTTCGGAAAGGAATTGCTAAAATAATGATTATTTATTTTTAGATCAAAATCATTAATTAGTCAAACGGAAAAGTATAAAATATATAAAAACATGAAACAATTCATAGACTTTTATTATATTGATCAAGATTCCCTATAATTCTTAAGATATCTTATGGAGTAAATTTCTTTCAAATTTGAACCATTTGTTTGAAATTCAATGCTAGGAGATTTTGTCATGTTATCGGTTATCAACAATTATCACTTTTAAAAAGTCAATAGATATAACTTCATTAGTTATCCTGTTTACCTAATTTGAAGTGATAACCGTTGAAATCTGAACCATTGAAATACAAACCAATTATTGTTATTTGAAGAATTCTACTCAGTATAATACTTGACAAATTCTAGTAAATCATAATACTTGTTAACACAGGACTTCGGTTTATGGAAACGATTGCCATCAGTGGAATCTCGAACGGATATTAACGAATGATTTTTATGTTGCCTCCGATTTAGAGATAAATAAGCTACTTAACAAGTTTTATGGAGTCTTCCAACAAAAAAAAAAAAAACGTTTTATGAAAAATAAGCATGATTATCTAAATTTTCAGTTGATTATCTAAATAAAGCAAAAATGCCAATATTGACCATTATGATATTGCTATTATTCTTATAATTATTATTATCGTTATTATTGTGTAAACTTGTGATGAAAAGGAAGTTTACTTTGCATAGGCAACAGACAATTCTTTTTTAAAAAAAAATAAAAAATAAGAAACTCTATACAAGCATTCACACCCGATCCTTTAAACAATATTTTTCTTCAAATTATAAAGAATCTCACCTTAACATCACCCTACCCGGTTTTTTTTTTTTTTGTTCGTCTTTTATATTAAAGATCATTCCTAAATGAAAGATCATTATAAGACCCATTATCTCTTATTTTATTAATATTTATTTAAGCCTAAAAAAATAATAAAGAAAGGAATAAAAAATGAATCACATGCGTAGGAACATCTCTTTTTAGGAAAGTATAATATTACAGACTTTCACTTAGTTATTTCCAAAAATACCATAAGAAATATTTTACACCAGATTCAATGAGATATTTAAAAAAATATGGATAAAAAATGTGTAACAAAGCGACATGCCCTTATCCGCACTTCTTGTTATCATGAAGGGACTTGGTTAGGGTTCAATGTTATTACGAGGGTTATGCTCCTATATGCCCCTTGTATTGGGAGTTGGGATATGGTTGAAGAGTTTTGTGACAGTCATGCCCATGTTCATACCCTCTATTTTTGTGTTTATATCGCTTTATCCGACCATATCATTTATGGTTATTTTGAGATCACGTTTCGAATTTCTGACATTGTCTCTTTCATTTGGATTTATTATTGAAGAGTCTATCCATTTTTTTTTTTTGTTTCATTGCAATACTTCTCCTTTGTAATTGTATATATATATTAAAAAAAACAAGTGCACTAGAGTTTTTGTTTTTCTTCACCTAACAACTCAACAAGTGCGTGCGTTCTCGGAGACACTAGTGCTCAAAACATGAAAATCAATTCCAAAACCGAGGTTCTCTTTCTTTTTACTGTTTCCTCGTTTAATTAAACAACTGTTATATTCTGTACGTGATTTTGATTTCGAGCTCGACTTTTTTGTTTTTTAGTGAGAATCTGTCAAATTTCATTAATAATAAATCAGGAACATAAAGCTCTTACAATAGAAGCTTAAACCGCAGATTAGACATAGCACAAACGCTATGAAATTACACAGCCATAGACTGAACAAAAGCATATAACAATTAAAGAACTGTCTATGACTACAACCACCACTAACCCAAGAACAACTCCAAAAAAGGAGCAGATCTGCTCAGCAGACTAGATCTAAGGTTAGATCGGGACATGATTAGCCCGAAACACACTCCTTTATTCCAGGCCGTGAGAGTTATTCTCTCACACCCAAATCTACACTCATCGACCCTAAAGGGCAGAAGACACACACTCATCAACCCTAAAGGGCAGGAGACATACACATCCTTATCCTTGATCCAAGACCACAGACGACAGACAAAATACAAGAAAATTAAAGAAAACAGAAAATAAATGCAAAAAAATAAATCCACAAAGCAGATCTACCGACTGAAGACGGAGCGGAGGTGGTGCCGACGTGACAAGAGGAGGTGGAGACCGGCCACCACGTGGTGGAAGGGGAGTCGATAAAGTTGCTTTGTGATAGATAAGCCTCCAAAGAGGAGGAAATGCCACCAAAAAGAGCGGTTGCTATCTACGAGAGGCAAGAAGAGAAGGGGAGAGAGGGGAGGGGTGGAGGAGGGAGCGAAATCCCTCCTCCGCCCAAAACATCGGGAGCGTCTAAGTTTTCTGAGAGAGAGAGGAGAGGAGAGGAGAGGGATTAATTAGGTCATCTAAAAATGAATAATTGTTTAGTCTTTTTAGCTCGACTTTTTTGTTCAGAACTAATCTTCTTGCCTTTTTTATTAAGGGAAAAATGCCATAAAGCATTATTAATGGCTTCAATAAAATAATTTTTTGGCTATTTTAACTATTTTGTTGAAGTAATTTAACTAAAAAGTATAAAAATTCCTCCTAATGGCCTCAACAATTTAGCCCAAAATATATGATGAATGAACAATACTCATCAAACCTTTAAAAAATTATATTTTCTCTTACTTTTTTATCTTTTCTTTTTTCTTCTTTTTTTCCTTTATCTTTTTGTTTCCTACGCACCTTATGCGTCCCTATTTTCTTTTCTTTTTTCTTCCTTTCTCTCTCATTTATTATCCTCTTGCACAACGCCATTAGGATAAGACATATTTTAAAAATAT